>JWZT01002002.1:117966-130158 GCA_000827895.1 Thelohanellus kitauei
TCCTACAAAGACACAGGGTCGCTTCCCAAAAACACTTTGTAGAGATTCAGAATTATTTACATTCTCTTCTGTGAAAATAAACAATTCTTATCGGATTAATAATCAAGGAAATGTAGATTTTTTATGCTAAGTGATTCTAGCGATTCTCGGGCAGCTACCAAACATCAACTCATAAAAATGTCATAGAAAAAACATAAATCTGTAAAAATTGCGCATAAATCAAATAAAAAAAAATACGTAGCAAATTTTCTAGGGTTACAAAGCCTAGGATTCATCAATTTACAGTTTACAGACACACTTTTTCTAGTACAAAAAGGATTATTTTTACAATAAGGAAATCGCAAGCTGTTTGCAATTCCAACCCTTTTGTAGGTTCATGGTTCACCTTATATTATTCTCACTATACTTGTCTATGTCACAAATGTTGATCTCATCATAACAAAAATGTAAATATGGGGATGATTCTGCGTCAGCGTATATTTTAGTCCTAAATAATGTGGACCGTTTTAGAATGCTCATTAATGACGCGGTTTAACTGATTTATTTGATTAATCCTGCAAGTTTGAACGTCTTTTGATACGATGTCTTCGAATGATGAAATGTGTTATCGATAGAGTTTTATTAATCTTGGGGTAAATTTAAATTATCGTTTTTATGTAGGACTATTGTAACTGTACTAATCAAGATACAATATCAAAAATTTTAAATAAAGCTAAAGCAGCCTGGTCTATTTAATACTTCTTATTTACATTTTTAAACCTAGCTGTGCTAATTATGATTCATAAACTCATATCCATTGCCACGCGTATGAGGGCACGATTTCTTTAAATTAGGATAACAACGCGTTTATTGAACCAATTTATATTTAACTCGTAAATTATTTGGTTAACCACTGACACGTGTCTTTAATTACTTACAACCAAATTCGGTAAATTTCCTTTCTTTCAGATTTTATGTTCATAATCAATTCGGAAAAAATTGATTTAATGTATATTCCACACAATGGAAATGTGAAAAATATACAGCGAATGTCTCTATCTGCAGTCTGAATACAGGCTTTGGTATCATATACAATGTTTGTTATTCTTATTTAGTTCGAAAATTACCGCTCAAACTCTTTTTCGTGTGTGAGACAGATAAAAACGGGATCTCTAATTGTCATAATATCTTACAGTTCTTGAATAAAAAAAGAGCAGCCCATTCTAGAAAATAACAGTGGTGCGTCTCTATTTTGTCTTTTGAATATTTATTGTTAAGGATCGTTATTGCCACATATAAATACTGTGTAATGTGGGTCTACCGTAACTTATGACAATGTATCTATCTAGTGTTATCCTCGCGTTTTATAGATTTTTTTTGTTTATGAGTCATCGAAAATGGTATTGATGTCTAATTAAATGTTCGTTTCACGTGGATGTCGAAACTGAGAACTCTAAACATATTTTTTTAAAGTTTCTTATTTATAGAAGAATAAGAAGATTTCCTGAAAACATCCTGAGGACAATGATTTTACTTTTGTAAATCTGACTTTCTAAATTCATTTTTTTAGAGTAAAGTATATGGTTAACACTTGGCATTTTAGTTTATGATCATTTTTTAGGCTTTTCAATGCTATATAGAAACTATAACTACAGGTAAAAAAACTAAAAACTGTAATTAATCATTCTCAAAAAAATGATATTGAATTTTTATACAACAACAACGAAAAAACATGAATAACTAAGGATAAAATTAAAAAAACCAATTTACCCAAATCTTGATGTAAATACATACTGAGTGTATTTATTCTTTTTTAATTTTCGTCTTCCGCAATTTGATACAAGGGATAATCAGTAAGATACAGAGTTTTGTGTTTTGTAGATGTTTAGTATCCGAAAAACCGGGACATACGTAGCAATTTACTTAATTGTGATGAAATATACCACAAAGTAGGACAAGTCCATTAGATTATGCCTGTCTTTCTGCACGAGCTCGCATACGTGCTTAAAGAATAATTTACAGATATATCATCAGAATTTTTTGGTTGGTTCAAGTGATTCGAATTTTTGGCTCTTAACGTCAGATGAAAGCAACCATGACACTGTGATTCACGGTTTCATGTGATAAACCATCTACTACTTTTCTATCTTCGTATATGATACCCATTCACCACTTTGAACGACGTATGTAAGTGTAATCATTGCCCAGATATATTGAGTAATCCCAACTTTTTCTCATTTACACATCGGATAAAGGATTTTCACATATCTTGTGTGTTGCGTAAGACCATTTATGTCATTCGATCGTTCAGAAATACAATGTTTGGGTGAGACCACCCTAAAGATTAAGGGTGTTATTCATTAAGGGCATCTTCATTATAAAAGCATTCATAGGCCACTCTCAGGGTTGTATAAATGACATTTATTCCAAAAAGTGCTTAAAATGCTCAAAAAGGCATTTTTTTTTTGAAAGAAAGATGGTATAGAATCAAAACCTCTTGGCTTAAAACAAGCCAGATCTACATTCAAGAAAACATCTTATATTTACACTGATTTATAAGTGACAGAGAGTGAACACTAGTACAGTATTTTAAAAAATATTATGTGTTTAGTTTCTGTTGATGGAATGTGGTAGAAAATTTGGAAAATCTATTAGTGAATACGATTTGTAGGGGGATGAATTAGACCAAGAATATCATTATTAAATAAAATCAATTTATATATTTTGGGTATCTATTTTAGCATTCTTTACTCTGAAAAGTTTCAGAAATTTCGATCATAATATTTATATGATAGCCAATCGTAAAATATGGAGAATTTGATCACAAAAACAGCTCGCCAAAAAATATCAATCCGACCACCCGTATTTCTTACAGAACCCCGACTATATTTTTTGTCAAATATTATTTTTAGTGAAGAAATGCTGCATCAATAAATATTAACAGAAAGTGGAGACGTATGACTAATCTTTGCGGCCCTCATTTCTCCGAACTTTCCAGCTTTTTTTACTTTGTAACATATTTATGTAATGCCGATTTAAATTAAATGTGAAATTCGCCACACTGGCTAGAGATTTCGTCTCTTAAAGCCGAAATGACCAACAGTGTAAAATTATATTTTCGCGTCGATGTTCAATAACATTAAAGAAGCTTCCATTCAACGGCAAGCAAATGAATTTTCTCAGTCAATTCCATCAAGTAGATACACGATTTGAACTAGAAATTTGCCGCTTATAATGACTCAAACTGCCTAATAGACTTGTTCGTACAGAGTAAGTTCTACCACCACCCATTTATAAATTATGAGCATCTTACATAAACCCTGTGAATATCTAAAATCCTATTCTTTGTGGGATTTTTTCGTTTCTCTGAAAATTTACTGCTTTCGTTTTTCTAATCAAATTACAAACTTATAATACAACAGCGAAAATCCGAATATTAATGAACAAAAATATCGGGAGGGGTATGATTCTATGCTAATAGGATTCAGTGAGTGGAACACTTGACCAAACAATCATACGGACAAATTGTTCACTGATATTAACAACAATTTTCTGATTACGTTTGCATATGAAACATAATTCGAGTGCGGTGTTCAATGTCACGACGTTTGTTGATAAATTTAACTAATATTCGAAGATAAACAAACAAATTTTATGATATTAAATTTCATCAGCTGAAGACGCATATTGTGTATTCGTGCCTTGCTTTTTGCAATTTTATAGTATATATCTATTAGCAGAGTGGCATACAATGGTTAAAAAATCGATGGCCTAACCAGAATCGATTTAATCACAAGTTTTGACTTCGAATCGATTTAAACAGACTGATGAAAAGTTATCATTTTATAGAATCTGATGCACTTGAAATATTTAAGCTGATACATTCGCTACATATATGTGATGCATGATGGAGATACTCGAAAAGTCACCTAATTAATTTTATGTGGGAAACCGATTCTTATTATTTTCAATACCTACGCAATCTAAATACAGTCATTACAAGGAGAATTTTGAGCCATTCACAAATATCGACCAACTTTACTCGATCATTTTATTGTCGTGTAAATTATATTCCTTGCAAATAGTTCCATTAATCAATATCTCCTGACTATATTTGTAAGTCTCTTACTTGAAGCATTTTATCAAGATATAGCTTCCCAATGTAAGGAGGTCTTCATAAGATCATATTTATTTAAGTAAAGACTTCTTAAAATCGATCAATTCAATTATATGTAGCAATGATTTTGAAATATTTATTTTGACCAAATCTACAGTGCTACATCGGCTCCATTAAGGAATTTTTCGTGTTTTGGTCACTGCTTAAAACGCTTGGCTTTTCAAAAACCAATTAGAGAAATTGTCTGAATCGATTTACTCTATCTGAGGGATAATTTACATCGTTATAATTTATTTACCAAGGACTGAAGACCCATACACCGACCACTCATTCAAGACACTCCGAAAATAAATAGATGATTTTTTGGAAAATCATTAGCATTATCGTTAAGTTTTTTCTGATTTGTTTCTCTCCAGGTTTTCAAATTTAGATTGATCAGGGTGTGGCAAACATAGTAAACAAAGATTTTTACATTTGTTGACTTTTCATTAAAAAAAGTGACATTGCTTCAGAGGTGAATACAATATGTTTTAATGTTTGAAACATGAACCTAGAAATATTAAGGTATTATGTGGCGATTATATTCGAATTGTTTAACAAAAGGGTTTTTTACGAACCGATATCTTTTTAAATTCCTATTCAAGGGACCTAAGTGTCGAAACCTTAATGTGCAAATGATCAATATTTCACTTTTTTTACACAATTTCAGGATCCTCAGTATATTTTGCCTTTGTTTTCGGAGCAGAATCGAAAAGTGTAAAATCTACATTACTTATTATAAACTTAACACAAATTTAAACATGTTTTTGGTGGAAGTACATCGACACAAAAAATGTGGAAATATTTTTCGTATGCCCGTAGTGATATTTGTGGCTTGATGAAAAATTCGTTCTGCTTTCCGTTAGCTGTTTTAATATAATGATGTTCGTATAATAAGAATCCTCATTTGGATGCTAGGGCGGAAAAAAGGTTTAATGCGCGTTAGATATATGTTCTTTTTAACGCCAATATATATGTGTAAATGCATTTGTTTTTTTTGGCTTGATAAATATTTATGATACGCTTAAAAATGTCGAAATAATTCGAGTGGGAATATATATGAATGATTGGGGAACTTATATAATGTAAAGGTTGTTGAAAATCGTCTGCTTTGGATGAAAATTGAAATAATAAATTTCGACTTAAGTTATATTTTTTTGGGTAATTGCTGATATAGGGCAAGTTGAAAGCTGATGGTGATAAAAAGAGGCAAAGTTTCATTCCATCACAACCACTTTTCAAAAAAAACTCTTCATTATCGAGATTCTCTACATTTTCTAGTGGTTAATACGTTTATTCGTCGTACATAAGGATTTATACCATTATCGAAAAGCAAAACAATACGACATTGATAGGATGTGTGTGGGGTTGATTAGAATGTCCAATCTAGGAATTCTTGAGATTTGTATAATATTTTCAAGAAACAAATTCATTTTAAAGATAATAATATGGTACTTTTATCACCCGTCTACAGTCAGTAAACAAAAAAGAGTTTGTATATTTCTTCTGAAGCTATATTGTGGCAATTTTATCGATTGTTAACGAGGTATATTGATACAATCATTTTTTGACCAATATTGATGTCTTTTTTTACATTAAATAATATGTTATGTGTAATTTAACACAATATGACGATGAGTAATAAGTTTCTGGTTAATTATAAAAGGACAAAGACTGTTCATAAATCCTTCACGTGTTTAGTTTTCTGGCTGTAATTTTTTAAATAGCTTAAATTACAACAAGTATGGCATCATTTTACATGCATATAACATGTGTATTTAAATGTAAGCTTGGATTTTTTTCTTTTTTTTTTACTTTATATTGAGTTATAATCTTTTATATGAGTTCTAATGCCGAAAATATCCCTGAGCGGTGAATTCGGCTATTACTCATTTTTCCTGTGGGTGAACATCGTCCATTTGAACTAGTTTTTCAAAATATATACCTTTTGCGCTTATTGTGCATTTCTATGAATTTTTTATGTTATCAATACCAGCCGTAATTTTAAAAAATAAGTAAAATGTTTTTGAGCGAAACACAAATGGGCGAGCTCGCGCGTTTCATGATTTTATGCGTTAAGGTTTATATCGAGATCGTACAGACATCATTGTTTATATTTGTTGGTTTTATGGGGCTGTCTACATTCGATCTCCATAATAGCTATTTTGTGTTGGTTCATTAACGGTTGTAAATATCACATGATGGAATAAAGATTATGACAAATCGATCGTATGATACACATTTGCGCTATGCCATGTGTCGAGAATGTTCCTCATAAACCTTTGTTTTCTTGGTTAACGATATTTAATTGCATACCCTTAAAGATAGTTCTACGATGTTATAAAATACGAAATAATTATGATATAAAAATATACACTTCAAGGTAGACTTTGGATGCTCTTTGTTTATAACCATTTATATGCATTTGGCTAATTGTTTAAACTTTGTATTTATGTAACATTGAAATGAAAGGACATAACATGCTGATTATCTGTTTGAGATATCTCGAGATCGAAACAATGACCTACGTATAAGGATATATTGAAAATCTGTTTTAACGGAACAACGCTGAGTGTGCATCGAATGGTCAATTGCTTGCTCTTGCTGGACTCCTCCTCTCAATTATGATTCTCTGCTGTACATATGATGGTGAACCTTACGGCTATATCTAACGCATGTGTTTATAGCTTTTCAAATTCTTGAAAGAAATTCTGTAGGTAATTATTATTTTTATCTGATTCGCCTTGTACATTTATTACAACTCAACTAAGTTCCTGGTTTTCTTTTTTGTACTGCCACCCTTACTTTGTCTCCTCAAATGGTTTGTCACAAACTAGTGATGACTACAGAGTCAGTGATATCATCCACACCGTACTGCTGCCCTGCCATCCATTAATATATATTAATCGGCATAAATTTGGTTTATCTCACATACGATGTTCTAGGATTTCAAATCTAGGGTATGGCAACTGTATCGCTTGATGTTTTGATGCTAATCAGAGTTTACTCATTTAATGCAAGGTTCTAGCGCCTCTGTAGAAAACAGCATGACTGATAAGGGTGCCTTTTTTGATACAAAAAATAGCTCTCTTTCATTGATCTGTAATTTATTGATATTGATTTATTAACAGAGTCAGCCACCAACGTTATACGTAACCGAGGGCCTATATATATGTACTACGATCGATTTCGATGATAGTATTTTGGATTTATCTTCATTGTATGATGAACCCATATTTTTAAATAACTCTCAGCCGCTATTGTATAAATATAGATTGGGAACACTTAAGAAACTATCTATAATTTTTGACCTCGTCCCTAAAAAAATCTTCAATTTAATTATAGTCTGTTTGATTATTAAAGCCAACAATCTATGCCATCGATTTTGGATTATTACATGATAGGAACAATGGAAAAAATACATTTCGTGTTTTAAGGAACCTCATAGTTTGTTGTAAGATTTCAAACGCAAACCTATTGTAAGATGGCGAGGGCGATCAGAATCGTCCAATATTGGAATATCTATGTTAAAAATTTTTAAGATCTTGACACTTATGGTTACTCTATTCTTTGAAAATATTGTATATAAACACATATTCTTACCCCTTTTAAAGACAGATTTATCTAAATGGACCTTTCATTCATTATAGAGCAAGGAGATCTGGATCGAAGCATATTGTGATGTTTTCTTATTGATTTATGAAGAATATGGCTGAAACCTATTATTATTTGTCACTGCTTGACGCTAATGTAGGTGCGATTTTGTTGAAGTTTAACTTATATCCATAATTCAATGTGTATATCTAAGCTTCCAACGAAATCACACTGTTATGACATCATCTTATGAAACATTTCGCTTTTTGAAGATGTTACAAAATTTTGATGGCAGATTAGATTGAATGTTTTTATAAGTGTTACATTTCATAACATCCTATATACATGACAGATGAAAAACTAAATCGTGACCTTCCAACATAATTTGTGATCAAGGCATTTCAAACTACCAGTTCTTTCCATTCGTAATGGATCCAATTATCGTGGTGTATTTTTGATGGTTCCTAATCTGAAAAATGAAATTCAAGCTAATAATAATAAATCATTTGACGCATCAATCAGAATTTTTATTTGATATGTTTTTAGTTCATCATATCCATCATTCAATCCTTGAATAAATAAAAATATGTTATAATTTCAGATCTTGAGAATAATTAACGTTGAAAGCGGCCCTGGAAACATGTTGAGGGAATAATAATGATTAAAAATAGATAATGAATATTGGTCAATTTGCAAATGTAACGCCTGTGTCTATCTTTATTATTTCACATTGATTTTTTGAAATCGGCCACATTCCAAGCATCGATTGTTTGAAGAGATCAGTAGTTTCTTGCTTTTAAGATTATGATTTTTCTGAAATAACTCGATTTTTTGTCTGTTTGTTTTTAGAGAAGGTGAGAGAAAGGAGGGGTCAGTACGATTTATCTGTATCGATTGCATTGTTTTAGATTGATTCTGTCTGATAAATTTTTTGAATTATTTATGTAGGATGCGAATCCTTATATAGTTTATTAAAACCTGCTATATTTCTTTGAAACTAACTTTTTGGCAAAACTAACGTCATGAATTATGTGTACCGGTCTGTGTTTGAAAATCATAAATATAAATTGTTGTAAATTTTGGTTGCTATGAGGCTTTTGTGGCACAGTGAATGATGAATCTTCATTTAAACCTGTCGATACTGGTTATCGATATGCGTTTTACAAAGATTTTTAGAAAAAAACGTTCTTTTAACTGTGTCAATTATCACGATACAACGCGTGGGATGCCACGATGATCTTTGATATCAGAGCAGTTTATCAGATTTGCCACCGAACATGGTTGCCACATACTATGCCGAAGCCAACGATGGCAGGTTATCAGCTATCCTACAAATATTTACTCTAATGAGCTTCAATTACTGGATATCTTTTATGCACCCATTACTTAGCAACGGCCCGCGATCTCATAAAAACTTCTGTTAGGGTATGATACAATTGGAAATACGCCGCATATTCTTGTTAGTGTGACTATTTTCAGTTACTCGAGATTTCTACGCCTCATATGAGACTTCCTTGGTGGCTTTAACCTAAATCGAGACAACTTAGTCAACTAAATAGCCACGATAAAATGATTGTTACTACGAGCTGTGAAGATAAAGATTTGAAGTGAGGAATGATTTATAACCAAAAGAAAAGTCTTTAGTTTTATTATCTTATCAAACTGATAGGACTACTCCAATTGAAAATAGACTAATGACCCTTCTGCGTTTGTCGCGATACAGACCACATACGTTGTATAAAAACATTCGGTTGATGAGTTCGATTTTTTCGGCGTCGAATCTTTTGGCATTGACTCGTCTTCCTTCTCCTCTTAATATTTTCCTTATATGCGTTTTAGGTCTTGATTTCAAGATAAGATAAATGCATCTCATTTAAAAAATCAGAAAATATCTTAATATAAGGAATTCAGTCTACATATATTTTCTATCGTTAACCGATTGATATTATTGAAAAAGAGCTAAAAAACTAGTGGAACTCGTATATTTGAGTAGGGAAATTCTGAAGTGCGTGTTCTAGGAGTTCATCGATCTTTCGTTAAATTAAATCAGGCCTAGGTTTTTTAATTTATAAACTACTTATGACCATTAGTTATTTTTCCACTATCCTTACTTCAATCATAGGTTAATATTGCATCATTTAATCCCATGAAATGAAAATGAATGTCCAGGACAATCATGGTTTTAAATAATCGATAAGCGTTTTATTTTGTTCTTCAGTTCATTAACTCATCAATTTGCCAGTATGATTTGTTATTGTCCGCAACGTTTGTTAATAAATTATGCCTTTGTTATTATATGTTGAAAACATTCTGTACTCTTTAATTTTATGAGTTGAAGACAATAACCTACAATCTTTCCTCGTTTTTTTTATGTTTACATATCAAACAGAAGCATCCATCAATTTACTACCTATAAAAAACTTACTCGTTTGTAAGATCCCGCCCTATCTCTATTACTGACACTTAGCACATGATTTAAATAGATTTTGTCGGAAACTAGAATTATTTTATTTCGACTAATGAACTCATAATATTGTAGGCTGATAGTTGAACTGAATTTTTATGGCGCATGAAAAAGAATATGGTAATAAATCTCTTCACATATTAGACTTTGAATATGACTAGCCTTTATATGATATGAAGTTATTCATAGTAAAATACTGAGAGTGCTGTGGATTTACAGCTATGGGCTAATATCAAAACGAGTTGATAAATTCTTTTTTTTGGTACCTCAGATTTGGCAATAAAACTTATTTGACAACGTTTTTTAAAGTAAAACTATTCCCTCGACTTTGATATGCATTTGATCATTTAAATGTAGATGGCTGAAATGGTCTCGTGATGTAATAACAACAGAGAAACATAATACTATTCTTATGATAACCTAATAGCCACGTTCAATTGTAACAGAGTTAATCTTTTTTTTTGGTTATCATTAAAAACGAAAGAGTCATGTTGTGTTATGTTTTTGAAGCACAATGAGATAAGAATAAGCCATTCAACAAACCTGGAACGCCCCATAATAAATAAAATTGCCGGTTTTGTACTTTCAACGATTTTAGAAGGCAAGGAAATAACTATGAGTTTATCAAAAAGATCACAAATTTTGCATTTTTTAAGATTTATCAAATTTTATCGTTAAGTTGTTTGTGTAGTTGCTTGTTCGATGTGCTTATCTTGAATTTTAAAATTTTTGAGTTTATCTGTTATTTTTGTTTCAGGATCAGCAAACAAAAGAATATCAGTCACCTTAATCAATAAATACTTTCGTTCAGTTAAAATAAACCACAGATTAAGTCAATATTTGTGCGTTTTGGTCTCAATTACTTTATAAAGTATTGCAAGTGCCTGAAACACATCCTTTAACAATAAAAAACACATTGTATTCTGGAAATGTTACTAACATTGAAACGTCGTTTAACTGAAGTTGTGTTCCAGACATTAACAATTCGTCATTCGTTCTCCAATATGATAGAGGTTTTTAACCTCGAGTTCATACAAAACTTCAAGGGTGTCCCATACCCTAGCTTCCAATTTCTTTGTGGTCCATAAAATAATCAACTTTTAAAAACATCGCCCTCATATAAACAATACGATTATCCTCGAAAATCATAATCATTTTTACTTAAGTTGATTTGGTTTTACTCCAAAGGTTTTCAAATACAGGTTGCTCATCTGATTCATAACCATACTCTGCAATGATGGCTTACTTCGTTGAGTGGTCCTGAATATGTATAATCTCTCCATGTGCGCATCCAGGAACATTTAAAGGTAGAAGCACGAAAATTCAACATTAAGATAACCTTAAAATAGTATATTTTTTAAAAAAGTTGCTAAATCTATTTAAGAACATCGAACAATTTTTTTAATTAATGACCAGGACATTGTTTTTGGGTTTACAAAAAGCTTAAATGAGCGATTCTTTTTTTTTCTAGATCATCATTACGTTCAGATGTCTTAAACGCTTTTATGCCGATCAGAGTATATTCATGATCTCGGGATTCATTCACTTAAGCCATAATATTAAGGTGATACACTTTCATGACTTTCGTTTGTATTTATAGATTGAAAAAAGTATAATAAATATATCCTTTGATTCCAAGTGAGGTTCAAACTTGCATGACGACCACCTTGACTCTTAGGGTAAACGCTGATAATTTTTTATTTATATATGCTCTTCTTTGATCTGTGAGTGTGACTGGCTAAACCAGTTGAAAAATCTTCACTTAACAACCAAAGTCACTATTGTACTTTATGAATTCTTAGAGTTTTGTTCTCCAAGATATTGACAAAGGAGTGTTTAGGATCAATTCAATGATCTAGAATTTAGATTTGTACGCAGTTTCAGAATAAAACAGTACCAATTTAACTTTCTATCCTTTTTTCTATATTCGCCGAAGAATAATTATTGTTTCTGTTTTTTAACGAAGAAAAAAAATACAAAATTTTTGAAAAATTATAGT
>JWZT01002010.1:0-24745 GCA_000827895.1 Thelohanellus kitauei
AATCCTATATTTCATGTTTTAAAGGCAACGATATTTCTGTTTTAGTAAATTTTTGACACAAATGACGATCATTTATAATGGAAAAAGTGATATTTTTTAAAATTATGAATTGATAATCGGGGTTTGTATTGATAAACTGATTTTTGACATCTAAAACTTAAAATTTAAATAAATAACTTTTTATTCCCTCACGATGTTCTCTTCATACATGCGTTTCAGAAAGGTTTTTCTGAATGATTTTTATAATTCGATAAATGTGTTGGTGTGTCTCAAGTAAAGATCAGCCGTCCTTAATAAGTGGTTTTCCCTTAAAAAAAATTTTCCTTTAAAATAAATCAAGAGTACATCGAGAGGGAATACAAAAGTTATCTCATTAAATTTTTAGTTTATTAGATTTTCAAAAATCCACTTACAGGGGTTTCGGTTCAATTTCGTCGTTTTGAAAAATAGCTTAAATATATATAAAAAACTCATCTCAGGTTTAACAAAATGAGTTTAAGTAATAATTTCATTGTTCAATAATCGACTAATAAATGTCTTCATGTTTCTGTATCAACCGTGTCACTCATAAATATTTCTCAAAGAAATTATAAAATCCTCATTAAGAACATCTCCGACGTATTTTTTTATATCTGGAATCATTTTTATGGGTTTACTCCACCACTCCTTTTTTCTCAATACTTCCCCTTTTCGAAGCTTGCTGAGAATATTTAACATAGTGGATCTAGGTGATTTCTTATAATTAGATATTGTTTTTATCAAGCTTATAGCTTTATGAGCCGCATAATTCTTGTTCTTATGCCTTCATCAACGTTATTGCAGGTACTGTGGCTATAACTGAATTTATATTTTGACAGCTAAATAATTCCGAATTCATTTTTTGGTTGAAATTGTAAGTTGTTGGTTTGAATGATATTATCCATTTTCAAAACGACGAAATTCAACCGAAAATCCTGTATCAATGCAAATCATTATAATCAATTCATAATTTTAATAACACTCTTTCGATTATGAATTATCGTTATTTGTGTCAAAGATTTATCAAAATAGAGATGTAGTTGCCTTTTGAGGGTAAAATATTTATGATTTCCGCACACGTTCAAAGGGAACGCAAAAGAATTACACCCCGGTATCACTAAAACTACCATTTTAGTTTAAAAAATTTAATTTGCAGGTAGAAATATTATTTTTTACCTGATCGATTCATGGTTTAGTGTTAAATGAGTCTTATTATACCCTGTGATGATATTCTGATCTGTCACGGTTTATTCCTCCATTCATGAACTCTTAAATGGACTAAATGTCATGAGCAGGCCCAAATTTGAGAAGAAAACAAAATGTCACCGAGGCAAATTTTCAAGTTTCTTATATACCCATCCAAAATTTACGCCAGTTCCACTTCGCGCACATCAAGAGCACTCATGCAATAAAAAAAAGAAAGCTTTGTCCCGGATAAATTAGGTATTATCCACCATGTCGCTCTTTGAAGCATCTTATATATGAATAATTGGCATATTCGAGGATCAAATGAAATTTCAATCATTAAAATACACTTATTCTACCTTGAAACTACGCGACAGTTGTGAGAAAAACGCATGTGCTTACGACGATCGCGGAGAGACTACAGAGCTTCTATCACTCGTGTAAGCAGTTTAACACAAAAACATTACAGTATAACTCAATTCACGATGCAGAATGCCTTATTACTGAAAAGGCCAGGAATCTGCGTTCAATGTAAAGGCCTATTAATACTTTGATCGAATCTGATTAATATTTTATCCTAATCGCATTAAATTTAAATTGTGTGCTTAATGTTTAAAAATTCCAATTTTCACGCTCACCACAACAAATGCACAATTTCAAATAATACAAAAGTTTCGACCAGTTATTCTCAAACTTTATGGCTCTTGACACACTCGAACATTTATAAACACATCCGCAAACGGTAAATATATTAAAATTGTAAATTGTAGTTTTGGAAATTTTTTCACTGTACAAATTTTGAGAAACACTGATTTATACCGAATAAAGACAATTCTTTCCGAGTTTTTTTGTAGAAACCGATTATCTTTCTTACATAAACTTTCATTAAAAGAAAGTAGCATAAGCTATCTGGTGAAATGTGGGATTCTCGTTGGGCTGCAGATTTATAACAATTGTAACTTTTAAATCTTAGCCTTTAATCAAGGAGTTTGAGGTTTAAAGAAAACAACGTAGGTTCGGTCACCCTACCTGGTAATACATTCTTCAAAAAATGTAATTTAGCATACTAGCTTATGCTTACCCTCCACATACTTCTGTCTGAAGCTACAAATAAACAAGTGTAAGTTTATATAGGCCATTCCAAATGAACTGTCCCCATCTACAAAGAATATCTTTGAAAGTTAGTGAGTGATAGCCTTGATTTCATTGATCTTCAAATAGGGGGAGTTGGTGTAGTCGTAGAAATGGGCGAAACTCAAATAGGTAAAAATAAGCATTATATGGATAATCCCTTAAATGGAGCCTGGACACTTGGTGGCGTGGAACATATTGAGGAACGTCGAGTGCTCTGATTTCTCACTGATAGGAGAGAGGAGAATTTATTGGGCATAATATCCACTCGTGTTCTCCCAGAGTCGTTATCACAGACTCTAGTATGAGCGAATATTTTAGATCATCATAATATAAATATATTTTACACGCATGCTAGAGTTAACCATAGCCAAACTTTAAAGGATTCTGAAACCTGTAACCATACCAATTGTATTTAGGAAACCCAAGAGGATCTTAAATTTCCTATTTTCTAAAGAAACCGAACCAATTCCCTTGAAAACGAAGCCAGCGTAATTAAAAATATTTCGAATGATCATTTAGAAGAATTTTAATGCAGTAGAAAATGTTATAATCTGTCACAGGATTCCTTAGCGATTTGAGAGGTTATTCATACATGGTAAACAATTTTTAATTTTGATGTTTTTTCTAATTAGTTTTTTTTATGTATCAAAAATTTACGATATCAGCTGGTTATAAATAATTGTAATCGAAATGAGCTTTAATAGAAAATAGTTTTTAAACCTGCCTGCAATATGAACCATTTTTTTATTTTTGTGCTTAAGGATGCCCTTATTATGAACTTTAACCAAAATAAGCTTAAAATTAATAGTATCCAATTCATTCTTTCAGAAACATCTTCATATTCTGCGGACATTCAACTTATGAATTATGAACACGAATCCAAGACAGAAGATGGCAGGTGTTATAATCCACATCAAAATCACCGGATATGGTGTCACAAATTTCACATGATCAATCCATAACTTCTTAGCCTTAGCAACCTCTTTGACGAACTCCAAGTGTACTGAGATAGAAGAAATGACCAACCTTTAATATAATTGACCGCAGCCGTATATATCAACGTAAACATTCCAAGAACACCGGCTTATTTGAATTAGAATGTTACTCGTTCCCATAGTCACTATCATGGGCAGCGCCTTGAGCCTCGTCTTCATATACCCAACAACCACCAGTATCGTACTGGCAATTACGCCGACCATTGATAGTCCGTACAGTATTTAGAAGAACACGAAAGCCCCTAAACAAGTTAATAAAATCTCAGCGAATATCCAGCAATATATCGGTCGAAATATGAACTTTTACGAGAAAAAAAGAGCTCCCATTCAAAGGCAGATTTGGTCAAATATTACTCCTTTAATATGCAGGGAAAGAAAATTAAATTATATTTAGTCCCTAACCACAGCCAATGAAAATAATCCCTTGATTGTTTTTCAAAAGATGGACTTCATTTTATTAAATTTCGAACTGAATTTGAACTCGTTTATTAATTTAAAAAGCCAAGAAATCTCATGAAACTCGGTATGAATTCAGCAATCGGAATTTTCATCCTTAAATAAGTATGAAAAAATTTGAATGACTTGACGTACAAATAGAATTCGATCGTTGAAAATAATTTAATTTGACCTCTTTTTTCCTCAATAATCTTTTGAGCAAAATCCGAGTTAAAACAAAATTTTCGCAAATATTTCGTGAATTCCAAAATATTTAAGTCTCATTTTCATGGACAATACTCAAAAATCTCCTCCTCAAATTACGACATATGGTTTATACCGATGATATATTTGTGGAAGGTTTATGTGGTGGGAGATTGAAACTGATGTGTTTTAGTCTCATTACATTCTCACCAGAGCTCACCCTCCGTCTGAATTTCACTGCTTCAGATTTATGAATTGTAAAACGAATGGCCATAAATTTACGTCTTTAACACAAAGAGGATGATCGAAACTGAATAATGTTCGCTCTTAAACAATAAATTGCAATTTTTAAGTGACAGAGCTGAAACGATGGTGAGACACGAACGGCATCAACATTTGGCACCATCCATTCGTATGAACGCCAGATCAACCTTGCTAACGTTCTTCTATGCTTACGGTGCATTGAGAAATCAATAACAAGTCATCGAGGAAGGTGGACATCATGTAACTGATAGAATGTCTCATAAATTCCTGAATACGACTCCTCAAAGGATTCAAATATAAGAATCTAATCTTATGATAATACGTGTCAAAGTTATACGCCTCGGTAAATGTAAATGATACAAAAATCCGATTATTAGCGAACTCTCTGAATTTCGCGCTGCATTAGATCTGTGGGGAATAAGGATATACGACTGATAAAATCCACTATTCTGATGAAGTGATTTCAGCGATCAATAAAGATTAGCAGTGGATATTTCAATAAAATTGGTGGTTTTGAATACCGACTTATAGAGTTCCGCCGAAAACATACGAATCTGAAAAAAAAATGTTATTTTCCATCGTATTTATTACAAAATGGTCGTTTGGAGCAAAACTGCCGTGACTCTCCTATCCTTGGAATCCCATCGCTGGCACGTAAAAATTGTGAAGGCCCTACACGTGGTAATGTATCCGGGAAACCTATTGAATTTTCGGAAGGATTTTAAAAGAGCTGATTATCCACGAAGGAGCCATTATTTAGTCTAATCTATGTAAAAACATCACATCTACCGCACTGTGAACCGAAATCTACCCAAGATTGATTCCACACTTTTTTAACATCGGCGGCTAGCGAAGAACAAAGAGCAAAATGAGCGCTTTATTGGCGCACACTATGACGTTTGTTAACTTTTAACATCCAATATATCAACGCTGCGCCCTTCAGGACAGGCACATGGAGAACCAATCGGTTGAACCTGCTATCTTGTCATTGGTTGTGTCGGATTCACACCGACTAAAAGGTAAACCCAAGGGCTATTTTGCAAAAGCTAACGCCTCATGAATCTATTTCTGTTTACACTAATTGAATTGCTTCGTTCTTAGAAAGTGCGGACATGTCTGTAGACGTGTGCTGACACACGGCAGAGTCAATAACGATAGAACATTCGTCCAAGCTCAAAACGTACTTGACCAGAAAGCCCACTTTGCCATCAGGACTGAGAGTGGTAAACCTGTATCAAATGACACAACACTTAATGCCGCGTGCTGGATTACACCTATCCTCTTCCAAAATCGGCTAAAAGATCACTCCACTCACACATTCATGCGATAAGCCGCAGCGTTGGCTTAACTTTAAGATGTGTTTCCAAGGATGACCAAACTGATCAAAAATAGGCACCAAAAGAATGGTGGATAATGGACACTAACTGCACACCTATGCTAGATCCAGCTACAGCCCAAGTTCACCCGGCAATTAGTAAAAAATCTAGACGATGAGTAGTAGATGTTGGCTTTGGTCTCCATAGTCGGTTTCACTCTAGGTGAACAAATAAGATAATTAAAATCCCTCAGTTGACACCCAAAAACTACCCACACTGTCCGATTCCAAAAGGAAGCAAAATATTTTTGGTATACATTTGGCAAGATTGTCAAAATAAATGTTTCATATAATAGGCTCAAATGGGTTGAAGACCGAATTTTAGGATGAACTTTCATTCGGCCATCTCACAGACTTTAGTCTCCATCGGTTCAAAGATGTCCGGAAAAAGGTGATGGTTAAATACAATTCAATTATTTATATTTTGAAATATATAAAAACTTACCTCCCATATATTTGTAGGCCTCACATTTACGATTAATGGACATGGAGAAAGGGCCAAAATTCATCCATAATGTCTCCCTTCTCTCTATTATTTGAAATACGAACAGAGAGGGAACTATACTTCATACTATCATCAGTATAGAGGAAACGAATGCAAAGACCTCGAGAACTACAAATATAATCAAATAAACAAGCCCATCCATTGATTGATCAGACGGGCGAGTTAGTTTTCGGTACAAAAGGTAAGGCTGAAATAAATTTTGTTTGCACGTTTTTAGATGAATTTTACATAAAACCTGAACTTCTTAACCACCTTAATACCAAAGGGCTCTTCCTTGTCTAACCAATGTGTAAAAATATAAACATGGGATTAAACAGGCAAGGCTTAATTGTAGACGAGTCATTAATCTGATGATGATTTATATCACATCTCAAGTTACAAAAATCCTATAATATACACAAAAACTTGTGATTTTTTGACGTTATGAGCTGGTATTCCAGTTTATCACGGAGAGGCCTGAATGACATTTTCTACAATCCCATAAAAATTTTGATTGTTTGCAATTTTCTTACCTTTTGGATCACTTTCTCTTGGAATGCGTTGAATTACTTCATAGATAAACAAGATCCACGCAAAACACACTGGAAAAAATGGCTGAAATGCGTTACGTGTCATCGATTATTTTGATTGAGATGGTTATTGGTATTATTCCTGTTATTTTCATTTTACCCACACGATAAATCTAATTACAGGGTATTGCGATTCTATATTCCAACCATTGAACTTCTATATCGACACTACCGGGTTTCGCGACCAACAGCGGCATTTTTTTAATAAATTTGTGAACATAAAAAAGGACAGTATCGACGAAAATGAAAAATAGTTATCATTTTTTTGAATGTGCCTTAACGAACAAGACATTCCTAGTGACTAAGGTTATATTTATTTGAAAATAAAATTATATCTATTGGTTTAACTGTTTTTGTTACTTTTGATTTTCTGTTAAATTTCTTGTTACATTTTGCATTATTGGTCGCCACGACCCGCTTCTTTCGGTGTAAAATCCAGATAATGCGACTTGAATCCAGAAAAAAGTGTTCCATTAGGAAAGTCTTTTTTTCTGAGTAGGCTTCCAATTCAATGGGCAAGATGTAATTTTTTCATCTCATTTTAATTAATAATTTTTATGAATTTTTAGATTGTTGAAATTGTATGTGTATTCTGGAGGAAGAATGAAGACCCAGAGCTCCAGTTCAATCTTGGTTACTCTGCGCAAAGCTCCACTAAGTAATCCTAAGATTTTTTATCTGAAATAATATTGGGAACAAGGGTTTATTATTACTCGTATTGTTGAGAGATCACAACTCTGAAACTCTATAGGGATTCTTTTAACAATTTTTTCAAGATCGGGGTATTCAGGTAGCAAGCGCTTTTTTAAGCATATGCGCGAAAATGTAATGGCTTCGGACATGTTTTCTACAAAACACTCTTAAACCACGACGAATTGAGAAATTTTTGAAGAAATATTGCCCTAAATGGGCTGAAGGTTAAAGTTTAAAATGTTTCCCCTTAATACTTTAATCTTCTCGATTTAATTTAAAATGCGATCCGGTTAAAGTATTGATCACATGAAATCACATTTTTTTAAAGTATTCCTTACTTGCCAGTATCTTTAAATTTAAGTTCATTTGTTTAAAAAAATGTAAACATAGTAAAAACAAAAACTTTAGGATAAATAACCTCTTATAGGGCTCTAAGAAATCCTTCCCGTAGATCCCTAGAATGCTTTCTCCTCCATTAAAATTCTCCCAGATGATCATCCAGGTCATTTTCAACCATATTGCCACTTTCGTCCATTAAGTTTGTACTACTTCTCGGAGGAAGCGGATATTTCAGGGCATTCTAGGTTTGTTATATCGTATTTGCGTGGGAACCCTTTACAGGGTCTTTGAAAGTTTACTATGATTCACTGTTTGACGGCTATAGAACCTTGAAAGATAATTATATGACCGAAAAGATCGATAATTGTGATCGATCCGGGTAAAACGTGCGTTCTTATTATTCTCACGAGTGTTTCCTCTGTTCTGTCTGGGCACTTCCACCAGGAAACACGAGTTCGACCTTTCTTTCAACGCCCCCCAGAACCCAACCACCATTGAGTGTGACACCAATGGTGTTTGTTCTTCCCTAATTTGGAATCGCCGATTTTTACTTCGATGTTATCCCCTCCAATTTTTAAATCAAAAAATCGAGGTTAACGCTAATCAGTTGTTTGAAGAAATACGTGTAGGTGGAAACAATGGTATTTGAATGACCTATAAATGTTTCAATTCTCTTGCCTTTTGACTCAGAAAGCCAAAAATAAGCAAACAATAATATTTGATGATATAGTAATTTGCATTTTTTGAAAAATGAGTTACCACGGACGGGGTGGCGTAATCTACACCTTTTTCGAGTACTGCTCCAGGTTTCGTGATTTGAGCTGATGCTTATATTGCCACATTTCGCGCATATATCGGAAAGGGCGAGAACCCCATGTTCAATCAAATAATTGATGTTTTCTTTGGAGGAAAAAATCAATAGGAAAGTTACTTGTGGTTCTGTACTTAGAATTTCATAACTCTAACGGTCTTTGAGGGTTACTTTAACCGTTCATTTTACTTGAAGTTTTAAATTTTTTAAATTTAGACTTGTTTAATGTATATAATTTAAAAATCACAGCTTAAAATGTTTATATTGATATTAATAATTAATGCAATTCGATTAAAGTATTAACGGGGAACATCTTAAACTTGATCCATTTCATATATCTGTCACGAATTTGTTATGTCCCTGAGTTTTGCTGTTAATTTCATTAAGGCGCCCCATAATATCAACTTAAAAAGCCAAAGCTGTAAGCAGGGTGTTTTTCAACCGGGGTTCCTTGGAACCGAAGGGTTCTTCCAAAATAAACTCCATTCTCCCGTTCTCCAATTCTGCATCATAATTCTAAGTTATGATTAGTCATTCTTTTGTGGCGAAATTGTTGTGTGCGTTATTTCCTTGCTGTAAACAAGTTAAATGGTTAATTTGAAGGCGAATTCAGTTTTTATTTAATTTTCTTAAAATATTATTGCGATTGAGAATAGGGACAGATTTTTGAGGAATCCAAAGTTAGGGGATTCCGTAGCAAACGATGGAACTCAAATTCAACACGAACCGATACAAGATTCAGGAGCTACTCTCAATATTTCATTCATTAAGCCGAAAGTCCCAATAAATGAATTCCCATAGCCTGAAACTCAAAGATCTTCTGTATAGTGACAATTACTTGGCTCCAGGATTCACTTTGACTGGAGATCCAAACTGCCCATCAGCAATGTGTATTGTTTGTGGGAAAAATCTTGCTAATACTGCCATATCATTCATGAAACTTAAACGGCACTTAAAAACAAGATATTTCGAGGTATCAGACCGAAATCGTGCGTATTTCCAGAGGGAATTATCCTTGAATAAAAGGCAGACGTCTACTTGTCTTTAAAAAATTCAAGATAAGTGGAAAGCTCAAGAATCTAGTTATTCTGTGGCAGAGATTGGTTCAAAGATATCAAATCACATACCAGAACTGAAACGGTCATTTTATGAGCATGCCTGGAGATTGTGATGATTATGTTTGGAGAGGCTGCTGCATTAGACAAATAAAATCCTGCTTTCAGAAAACACGATTAGCAGACATGTTTGGCGATATTGAACTCAATATTGTATCAAAAATAAAGAAACCCGAGTTCTTTGCACTTCAGGTTGACTAGAGCACCGACATTGGCAATAAAGCACAGCTGCTTATATTTATTCGTTTTATTAACACTGAAGCTCTTATATAAGACTTTATGTACTGCATATAATTACCCTAAACAAAAGAAGGACAAAACATGCATGATGTTTTAAAATGACATGTTCATTCTTGTACAATTGCTTAAAAGACTCTGTTTGAATTTTTTCAGGTGGCGAACCTACAATGACTAGAAGCGCCAAAGGCCTTGTCTCGCTGGCACCATATCAAAATCCAATATTACAATTAGTCATTGTTTTATTCGTAGAGAAGCTCTGGTTGATAAAACACTTGGACTCGAACTGAAAACTGTATTAGATGTGGTTCTGAAAATCGTTAATTGCATGAATATAAGACGACTAAAATGTCGTCCATCTGCCAAACTTTGAGAGAATATATGAAGAAAAGCACGTTACGTTAATACAGCATACAGATGTATAATTGTTATTACGAAGAAACATTCTTGTGTCGTTTCTACGAACTAAGAGAAAAAATGCAAGCCTTGTGTTTGCAAGGTACCCTGAAGGACTTTGTACATTCTGACCTATTAAAATTGACATACCAATCCAGCATATCTGGCCGATATATTTCAGTAACTGAACTTTTTGAACAGCAGAATTCAGAAAAGGAACAATAATATCTTGGCACCAACGTATAACATAGACGCTTTTCAGAATAAATTGACAATTTGAAATAAACGTAAAACTCCCGGGAATTTAGAAATGTTTTCAAGTATTTTGTAAAGATACTATCAGGATATTTTGTCATCGATTCGAATCATTGAGAGCCTCTCTTGGCAGTATTGATAAAATAGTTTCAGTCAATATCTATTGACCAATACGATTCGGTCCGAAACCCATTTGTTGAATTTGACCCGTTTGAAGGATAGTATACCTTGACAGGAGAGGAAAGGCTTGTTAGTGTTGCAAATGACAGATCATTGATTTTTAAACATCCAAGCTAAACCTGGATGCATTATGAATATTAATTGAACAAGAATATCCAGGCGTTGCATTAAAAATCTGAGACTTTTGGTTCAGTTTTCAATTTATTACTTGTTTGAACACAGATTTTCGACTATTATATCAATAAAGCACAGGAAGAGAGAACGACTACTGTCTATTGAAGACAAACTTTGGGCATGCCTCCCTAAATCATGGCCTGAAATTACATCGCTTTACAGAAACAATAAAACACAGGCTTCGCTCTGACCAAAGTACACTAAAATTTTGACAACAACTGTGATGAAATTGTAACAATAATAACATTATAAATTTCATCAGAAAAGTTTTTATTGTCGATTTATCATAGATTTTATATAGATTCTTAAACGATTTGTAATCATCAAAAACAATAAATGATCGTTTTCTTTGAACAATATCACGAATTTTAATTGGTTCTTGATTAAACAAACACGTGACCCCTCTATCATCTGATTTGTTAAAAAGAAGTAGGAAAAACTTTTGGATGATCTCAAAGGGTTCCTTGAACATCGTAAATCTTTTCTCGAGGGTTCCGCAGCAGTAAAAACGTTGAAAACACTGCTGTAAGCCATACAGTTTCACTCAAATCTGATACTGAAAATTCTTTCATCTACACAAATATTTGAATATCTGGACTCATTAAAAAAATGGCTTAGCAATGAACTCCGACTAAGCCGTCGGGCTTCCGTATGATAAAGCAGCTCGTATGAACTTCAAACTTCATCCAACACGTTATTACATTTCCTGTGGTTATAAATTAATGCTCTGATGAAATTAACCGTCCCTATTACGACTATCATTGTTTCCCACCTTAATGGTTTGGCTTCATAAAAGATTCTCGATGTAAAATGAAATGAAAACTACAGAAATTCGGTTTCATATTAGGTTTTTTAAGCTTTTCTTTCAACTTTGTTGAGACCCTAACTTTCGTGTCTTTCATTTATGGTGCTGCATCGGTAACCAGACCCCGAGTTTACTTCCAATCAATGCCAAGTCTGTCAAGGTTTTCCACCAAACTTTGATAGACATCATCTTCAATTTTTGTATCTTTCATTAGAATCAACTCCACAAACTCATCCGTTATGTTGATATCTTTATCATCTCCTCGGATAAAAAGCCAAGTTGAGAAATCCCAGTTATATCTGTACTCTCATCAATTTAAAAAATGACAAAGAAATTTAATTTTGTTGAAAACTGGCCATCACGATCACGCACAATAACTCTATCTGCGATCGCGTTTCTTTAGTCTTGTATTAGTAAATGCTTGCCGCTTATCAATACATAAATTCTACGTTCCACAAAAAGTATATATTTATAATCACTTTATCTGAAAACAGTTTTGATTCAGAAGTTAACTTATGAAATATGAATGCTTGCTGTTAAAGCAGCTAATTAATGACTGACGTTTTTAAAGAATGACCGCTGTTCTTCAATTGTGTTTCCAAGTAGATAGTTTTATCTTCTCATACCTTTCTAATTCCTGTTCAAATCTATTTGATTAGTTTTGTTATGTCTGCGAATGTAATACTTTTTGACAACAGCGATTTGTTGCATGCAGATCAAACACGTCTGTTTTTCGTTGACATCAATAATAAAATACTTTTCTATTTTTTTGAATATCTTAACGTTCTGAGTCAATATTTCTTTATTATTACTACATTTTATTCAGCTTTCTTCCTTTATTTGTCCTCAAATATTGTAATCAATAGTTAACCCACTTCCCGTAAAGCTAGATACTTGAAACTTGGCATATAGATTCAGGGTCGGCGACAGTGCATGCTTATGAAAAAAAATCATTCAAAATACAAATTAAAAAAAGTCGATTCACTCGTGATGATACTGTTCGTCTCCCCTTACTGTTTTTCTATGTAAGTTAATGTAATAAAATAACATTACGGGTTTTTCATTTTAAATCTCACATGAGAAATTGACATATGCAGTCATTCGACAGTTTAAACTTTGACTTTTCCAGAGAAATGCGCATTGAATTTTTTGATAAACCTGGAACCTCATAAACTTTTTGAAAAAAAGACATTTTTGGCGGTTCAAGTCATAGGCCAATTTAAACACGCATGCATGAAGTCTAAACACTACTTTGGTTATTTCCATTTATTTCAGGATACTTTTGTGTATATTTTCAAATACAGTGTTTTGAAGGTTTAAATGTTGACAACATACAGAAATGCGGATGTCGTTTTCAATTAACATATGAAAATTAGATTAACTTTTTGATCAAAAGTAACAAAATTTTGGCGGCTAAAAATAGTAGGCCTATTTAAACGCGACCGGGTCAAAATTTTACCTATTTGATGAGTTATGTTTTATTCACGATTTAAATGTCGATGTTTCTATTGATTGTTGACTTTTACTCACACTTTTTGCATGATAAAGATGAGTTCAGAGAATGATTAAAGCATCACAGAAAGTAATTATGATCCAATCCGAAGAATAACCAGTGTATTTTTTGATTCCCATGGGAAGAAAAGAACTGTGATGAATCCTGAAAATCTTAAATAGTGGTAACTATAATAATAAGAGCAGTTAATGGTTATATTCCTGCCTCTAATAATTGTATTAGGCAAACAAAGGTCGTAAATACTGCACGATGAGTTTTCAGACAAATAAAACCTCAAATTTAAAACCAAGATTCAACTGTTATGATGGTTTGGATCTTCCTAAATATGAGACAATTCATCTGGAAAGGATTTAGTTCATAGGAGTTTAAGTACTCTAATATTTTCTTAACTTTACTTCCCTTGAATAATTTTTTCTTTTATTATAAAGAAATACACACACGGGTGGAAAATTCAAATATCTTAGTGTCAGCAACTCTTCAGAAACATCAACATTTAAAGCATAACATAAACGTAACTTGTCAAAGTTTGTCAAATATTCGCGCAGATGTGTATAAATTGGCCTGACTTGAACCCGTCAAAAATGTCTTTTGTTCAAAAAGTTTATAGGAGGTTCCAGACTCGTTTAAAAGTTGAATGCATACTTCTCTGGAAAGGCCAAAGTTTAAACAGTCGAATCACCTTATATGTCAATTTCTCATGTGAGATTTAGTATGAAAACCCCGTAATGTTTAATGTTTTATTACATTAACTTACATAGAAAAATAGTAAGCGGAGACGAACTGTAACAGGAACAAACAGTAGGGAGACGAACAGTATGTGAACCCAAAATATCTCGATGATATTAGTAGTCAACGGGTTTTAACCTTAGAAGCGAAGAGTGAATGAATGTTCGAAAATGAAACTGTGAGGTTATTTTACTTTGTAACCAACAAAATACTTTTTAAAATAGCAAAATTAAGCAAATTACGGCTTGTTAGAACAAAAAATGGTCGGTCTCGATTTTATTCGAATATAATTCTGCGCACATACCTAAAATAATTTTATCGAATGATAGAAATGCATGCTTTGGAATGAGAATACAACTATTTTCAAAAATGCAGCAGTTATTAATCAAATAGAACAATTTTATGTAGAAAGCATTACAAATTCTTCAAATTTAAGTCATTTAGAGGTACTTTACACTTATTTTATTGAATGATAGAATTCAGCCAAAAGAATGTCACATTTGTAACTGAAATGCATTTAGAACTGGAAATTACGGAAGGGGCTGATACTCAACTTAAGAGTCTACGGATATTTTTCTACCGACGTGATGTTTTAATTAAATATAATTTTTTAGAAATCGGAAAACTGTTTACGAGCACAACAGTCCAATATAACATTTTTTTATATAATAATAGAATGCATGTAAGAACAAGACCAGCTAGCTTAAATGATAAATGTTACGCCATAGCTATCCTGATCGTAAAATATGATGATAAAACATCGTTTTTGCGTCAGTATTTCCGGATGATTCGTATTTTATATCGATTTTTGTTGTATTTTCCATCGATTGTTATAAATGTCATATTCAGAAATTATATTTCAATTCACTCAAATGATGCATTGGGTTCTACTCACGGTTTAGTGTCAGACAAATATCCGTCAATTCATCATCTCCACCTTAATTCGTAAGGATTTTTTATTACTCTGCATTCTTTATGATTATAATTTAAAGATATTTGAGAGTTTCATATTTTCTATACAACGAGTTGCTCATTTCACAATTCACTAAAGACAAGTTATACCAAGAGGTTTACACAAACAAGGAGTCATATTGTGATATTATAAATATTAGACTATATGGCGTTTATTGATATCTAGAAATTAGAATATTACAAAAAATAAAAGTCGTTGATAACTTATATAATCATTTGATGCGAATCTTTAAGCATGTGACGAACCCAATAACTTTGCAAGAGTGATATCCTCTCATCAAATTATAGAACCAGACCAAAAGTCAACAGAAGCATAACATTTAAGTTAAGTGACCTTGATCTTACATCCATTTTATTATTATATAAAGAAGTTTTATATCGGACCTTTGCGCTAGTAAACATTTATAGAATTTCTGAAAATTATTTTCAATATATACTTTATGTATGCGGGAAAAACGTCCATAGATTCTTCAGTTGAATACTCCATTCTTTATTAGCTGTTATAAAACGATTTTATATGCCTGAATGAGCCCGTTTTGGCTGAATTCAACCATTTGATGAAATAAGTGTAAAGTACTCGTAAATGCTTAAGATCTGAAGAAATTATCCCGTTTTCAACCTCTACTCGTTCTTTTCGATATATTGATAAATCTTTCTTGAAATTAGTTCTGCCACTGTCACAAGTGCTCAACTTTTGGGATTTTTCCTACACAGCGAATCTTTTTCAAATATGCGCCTTAATGAAGAAGACATCCCTAGAAACTAAAATTATGCCTATCTGTAAATAAATTTACATCTATTAATTTAAATGTTTTTTGTTACTTTTGATTTTCTGTGAAATTACTTGTTATATTTCGCAAAATTGGTCGACACAACACGCTTCTTTCGATGAAAAACCAGGTGATGGAAACTATTTTTCACATTGTAAATGCATGTTGAACATGAATACTTTTCATTTTGGTCGATACAGTTCTTTTTATGTTCAAAATTTTATTTCAATAAAAGTGACGTTATTGGTCGCAAAACCCGGTACAAAATATGCTTAAATATATTACTTTGAATTGCAATTCGTCGGTTTAAAGTCAAATAACCTTACAATTCAATTTTCTGGCTGTTTTCGGACTTTTATTTATACTATTTATTATAAGCGAAGCCATACCCCGTGGATGAGTGAATACCTAACTTTTTAAAGCGTTACTACAAAATTTGGTGACAATTTTTTTTTGTCTAAAAAACATATCTGTCAAAACACTTCGGTCTTTTTAGTCAAAACCGTCAAATATTTATCAAACCCCTGTATAAAAAGTGGTAAAATTATCTAATAGACAAAATTTCATGAAGAAATACACGCAACGAACTGTAGAGGTAAATAGATTTTATTTGAGACGGGTAAAAAACGTAAGATAGATTTGGGTAAATAATTTGAATAACAAGAGGATTAAATGGGTAATGAACTATTAAATTACACCCAAGTAATGACTCGTTCCCACAATTTAGGAAGAAAATGGTTGTATATACATATTTGCACGAAATATGTTAATTACTACATGACGGTCCTTGTGTTTGCTAATGTATATTGATTTTTACGAGGCCTCGATGAAAAACCTCAGCGTGTCGTATCTTTGGCACCCTGTTCCAGTCGATTCGCTCATTTAACTAAACACAATAAAGTGATTCAAAATAATTGAAATATGCTCAAAATTAATAGCAAGAAATTCGTTCTTTCAGCATCATCATGTTTTTAAGTCGTCTGGCCTGTGAATTATGACCACAAATCCAAGAAAAAAGATGGCTAACGTCATAAACCACATCAAAATCACTGGATATGGTAGCAAAAATTCCATTGTAATAGTCGCTCCCTGATATTTTTTTTTTGCGAATTCTTTGAAGTGATCCGTGACCACTAAAATTTAAGCAATGGCTTACATCCCATTAAAGCGACTATGAGCGTATAAATAAACGTAAAGACTCCAAGAACACCGACTTAATTGAATTAAAATATTACCGGTTCCCATTGTCACAAGCACGGGCACAGCCTTGAACCTAGGCTTCAAATATGCAACAATCGACAGAATCCAACTGGCAATTACACCACCTATTGATAGTCCATAGAGTAATTGGAAGAACCGTATTTTGCCTAAATAAGTTAGTAAAATCTTAAAGGATATTAATCAATACATCAGTCGGAGTATCTTATGAACTTCGACTAGAAAACAAGGGCTAACATTCAAAGGCAGATTTGGTCAAATAGTACTCCTTTCATATGTAGGGAAGGAAACTTAAATTATCGTAAGTCCCTAGCCACATCGAATGAAAATAACCCCTAGATTTTTTCTCAAATGATCAGGGTTTCATTTTGTTAAATTTCGAATTGATTTCTAACTCGATTATTCGAGAGAAAAAGCAAAAAAATCTCATGAAATTTGGTATTAATTCATCACCCGGAATTTTTATCCTTGAATGAGGATGAAAATTTCTCATTGGCCTTTATAGCAAAACCCTTGTACGACAAAACTTTGGAAAATAATCCGTAAATTAAAGTCAAGTTAAGGCTCATACTAATGGACAACACTCAAAAATATCGGCCTCAAAGTATGATGTGAATATGGTTAACACCGATGATATATTCGTGTGAAAATGTAGCTGACATGGCGGAGGGAAACGGATGTGCTCTAACCTCGTTCAACTCTCAGCAAAATTCACCATCAACTAGAGTTCTACTGGTATAGATTAAACCTTTGTAATAAATGGTTATAAATTAACGTGTTTAACACGGAGCGAACGATCGAAGCGGAATAATCCTAGAGCGTATACAATCAATTGCAATCCGCAAATGAGAGCCACAATGAGGATGAGACATGAATGGCATCAAAACACGGCAAAACCTAACCATCTAAAGGAGAAAGCAACCTTGCTAGTTCTCTTGTACGCTTCCGGGCCATTTAGAAACCAATAGCAAGTTGATGAAGCTGACAAGTACGTAAAAAGCTGGAAAGTCTCATAAATTCCTGAATACAGTTCACGATAGGATCCAAATAAAGGAATTCAAGCATATGATAAAAAGATTTATGGTTACAATGCTCGGTAAAAGTTACTTAAGCGAGAACCCGAACTTTAGCGAATTATTTGGTTTTCACGCCGTATTAGATCTGCAAGGAATATGGATATGATACTTCTAAAATTCACTATCATGATAAAGTGATTTTAGGAATCAATACATATCAACAGTGGACACTTCAATACAATTGATTGGCTTTGAATACCTGCTATTGGAGTTCCACCGAAAACATACGAATCAGAAAACAAGTGTTAGTTTCCATTGGATTTATCCCGAAATGGTCGTTCGAAGTAGAAAAGCAGGGGGCAATCTTATCCCTGTAATCATAACTTTGGAATATGTAAAAATGCTGAAGGCCCTGCACGTTGAATTGTAACCGGGGAACCTATTTAATGGTCCAAAGGATTTTAAACGACCTGATTATCAACGGAGTCACTTCTCAGTCTAATTAAAGTAGAACAGCATATCTACATCATTAGTAATCGAAGTCTACCTACGATTGATTCCAAACTTTTTTGATATCGGCGACTGGCTAAGAACAAAGGTCAAAATGAGAGTTTTATCCGTTACGGGCGCAGACTGCAGCGTTTGTTAATTTTTAACGTCCAGTTTGTTAGCGCTGTGCCTCTCAGGACAGGTACATGGGCAACCGATTGGCTGAACCTGCTATCGGGCAATAGGTTGTGTCAAAGTCACAATGGCTAAAAGGTAAACCTAAGCGCCCCTGTGCAAAGTCTAACGCCTCAGAAGTCGATTTCTAACCAACAATCATTGAATTTCTTGTCTCTTAAAAAGTCCGGATATGGCTGTAGATGTTAGCAGACACCCGGTGATGAGTCAATAAGGACCGAACATTCGTTTATGGGTACAACATTACCAGTCCCACAATCATGTTTTGCCATCAAGACAGCGAGGGCAATAGGCCTGTATCTAATGACATAATACTAGTTGCGACCTATTGGATTTAACCAGTCCTCTTCCAAAATCGGCCAACAGATCAGCCCACCTACACGATGATATGATAAGCCACAGTACGGTAATAAAAGCATCGGCAAACCTTTATGATGTCCTTTCCATGGATGACCAAATTGGCCAGAAATGGCCACAAAAATTTGGTGGATAAATGGTCACCGCCGCACAACTATGCAAGCTCCTGAGACACCCCAAAATGTACTCGACCGTGAGTAAAGAAAAGACGAAGCGCAACGGCTGTTGGTTCTGATCACCGTAGTCGGTTTCCCTTTTATTGTAAGAATAAGATAATTAACATCAGGCACTGAACTATAAAAATTTTCTCACACTGTCCGGTTAAAAATGAAGAAAATATTTTAAATATACATTTGGGACAAGCATATCAAAATAAATGATTTTTCATATAATTGATTCAAACGGGGTTTGAAGACCGAATTGGAGGATGAATATGCCTTCAGCAATCATCAGACATTAGTCTCCATCGATCTGAAGATGATCAAGCAAATATGATGATAAAATATGATTCAATTAATTTAAATTATGAAATAGATAAAAACTTACCTTCGGGTTCAAAGTAAGCCTCTTTTATATCACCAAAGGACATCGAGAAAGGGCCAAAATTCAAATATGATATTTTGCCATTCACTGATACTCGAAAAGTTATCAGAGAGGGAACTATACTCCACACAATCATCAGAATAGAAGACACAAACGCGAAGACATCAACAACGACGAACCATATCAAGTGGACTTGCCTAGTCATTGATTAGGAACACGGGTGAGTTAATTTTCGGTACTAACCGCTAATCGAGATTTAATATTTTTTACGCCTTTTTAGATGAATTTATAAAATACCCGAAAATCGTAACAATTTCGAGTCTGAAGAGATCTTACGTACTTAGCTAATGTGTGAAAATATAGAAATGAGCTCCAACAGGAACGGCTTAATCGTAGACGAGTGGTTATTTTGATGATGATTTGTATCACTTCTCAAGTTAAAAAGAATCCTTCCTATACTGTCAAAACTCTTGATTTTTTGGTGTTACGGGTTTAAATTCTAATTTGGCATAGAGAAGCCATAATGGCACCCTATCCCAACTAACAAAAATTAAATTAGTTTGTATTTTTCTGATAAACGCGATCATTTTCTTCATGTAAGACTTTCAATTACCTCATAGGTAGCTAGGATCATCACAAGAAACACGGAAACGCTGACTGAAATACGTTATGTCAATGATTGTTTGGGGTGGGATGGTTCTTGGTATTACTCCAGTTTATTACGTTTTAGCGACTCAATAAATCTAATAAATCTACACAAATAGCCGCTAAACAAGGGGCTGGGAGTATTGCCTATGCATTAGGAATTAGATTTAATTACTGTCGCGTAATAGAACAATTAGAATAATTACGATTAAGCTAATCTAACTTAGATCCGTATTTAAACGAACTCAGACCCCGAAACGAAAGCAGGCGGCTCAAAATGGCGAGGCTCGAAACAGATCGTTCGCCCTTGGCGCTGCTTGTGATGACACACGAGATGAGCCAAGTTCCGTCTCTAAGTTATTAACTTCATGTTCCGTTACAATTACTATCCTTCAATAGTACCAAAACACTACCGGGTTTTGATACCAATAACGTCATCTGTGACGACCAATGGCGGCACTTTTCTTAAATAAATTCTTGAACATGAAAAAGAACTGTATTGACGAAAATGAAAATATTTAATGTTCAACATGCATGTACAACATGAAAAATAATTACCATTATCTGGTTTTTAATCGAAAGATGCTGGTTAAGTCGATGAATAATGCAAAATATTACAAGGAATTTAACAGAAAATCAAAAGAAGTAACAAAAAGTAGTTAAATTAATAGATCTAATTTTATTTTCAGATATGCATAACTTTAGTTTCTAACAATGTCTTGTTCTTTAAGGCACATATTCGAAAAAAACGGTTAACTATTTTTCATGTTGTACATGCATGCTGAACATTACACTTTTTAACTTTCGTCGATACAGTTCTTTTTTATGTTCACAAATTTATTTAAAAAAATGCCTTTATTGGTGGCAAAACCCGGTATTACCTGGTAGGTTGTATTATCCAGCTAGCATAAAAACGCGTAAAATCGGTCTTAAGCAATTTTAAAGGTTTTAATTACTACTAATTGAAGAAAAGACACAATCAGACCTTTGGCTAGGTTTGCCAAAGGGTGATGACTGATTCTAATACTAACTCATGAGCCTAAATACCTAAACAATATTTGTTTGGCTTTTAACGTTTTAAATGAGAAAGTCGTTTTGAATTCTATAGACCCTAAATATTTCGGCGTAATTTAAACATACGACGTATTGTCACTCATTAATTTGGCATTGTCACTTTTCTTAAATTAATCGTGCTCGTGGATTTTATTGTAATGTATACTTTTTTCAGCAACCTATACAGCGACTCTCTAAATTATTGCAGCCAATGCAGCATCGACGAACTGAACACGACCGTGTGCGAGATTGTGAAAAATTGTACAACTCCACTCTGCCCAACTTTTAAGCCCAAAAATGATAGCTGTTGCAGCTATTCGTGCATACATCCACCAGGTATATTATTAATATTATTTTCTATCGCCAATTAATTCTTAATAAGTGGCACAAATTTCCCAATTTTTTTGATTACTTGGTCATCTTAAAGGTAATTTCATAATCATTTACTTGATAAGATCAGAGTTTGAGGATTGATCTTCCGTTTTTCACCACTTAATTGTGTATCAATGGTTAGAACAGTAGTTTTTGTTGCTGAAAACTGGTCGGAAAATTGTTATTTTAAGTTAATTCCAAGATTCTGGATGATAATTCGCTTTACGTAGAATTGGTGTGATTTTTGTGTTTGTTCAAATAATAATCTGATAATTGAACTATTTTTGCATCTATTTAAAGATAATTTTTACAATTTTGAACTCATTTTGGCCGAATTCGTCTTATTAACAGCCATCAATGATTCCGATAGTCATAACATTTCACCTCATTTTCGACTCGGGTTTCAATGATGAATATGCCCAAACCAGTAAGTAGTTTATGATCTCCTATTGTAAACATGACGTTTACAGATATTAACACTCATAGGTCCTGGTCATGAATTTTGATCTGTAGCTAAGGTTCTTTTTCATCATTTACCTGATCATGTTTATCATTATTAATTTTTGTCAGGGTACCTTGTATGGGGGCATCAAAATTCACAATTCAGGGACTCATCATGATCTTTTGGACGCAAATAGTTCTTTCTTTGATAAAACAAATAACCACGTAAAGTATTCATTGGGCACGTTTGAATACTTAAGCCAGTATTTGACAGAAATGCCTCTCAAGAACATGGATAATTATATTTTTACGAGGCGGTCTGGCAGATGCGTTTTGAAGAACTTGTATTTACTACCAATTAATTTAGTCTGTGATCGTAGAGGCTATCCATTTTTTTATTCACCATTTGCTAGATTGATTGGCCTCCGCTCTGTCATAAAAATTATACAGAAAACAACATATTGTTGGTAAATTATTGACAAAAACAGAGTTTATAAATCTCTTTCACATCATTCAAATGGTATGGCTAATCTCAGATCTTGATAAGTTTTTGTGCCTAAATATTAAACCCAGGTTCTTCAAAAACAGTGACTGATTCTATGTGAATTTCAGCATAAAATCATTTTATATATGGCCACATTTTTTTCGCCTAAACTTGCTGCTTTTTTCTTTCATTTAATGTACCAGTTCCACTTGGAATATATTCGTTTAAAAGTCTAAACACCAATATTGTTAATAGAGGATAAATGACAATAAAAACCAATATCTTGATTGACCGAAACACAATTCTTCAACAATTATATATAGAGTATTCACTTCATGAGAGTGTTGAATTTTAAATTTAGGCTCGGTTCTGGTAAGTTCAAACATGCCTTTAATGAGTTCCATGTAACTTAATTTTACACATGGATCGGATCATTTATGCAAGAATTCAACGACTAAATCGCATTATTTATACACTCAATTAACCACCCAAATGCATAAATAGTTTTAAAGTTAGGAACTGTTTCTTACGTCAGACGTCTCAAGTGGCTTTCTAAAAACTTTAATCACTTTATGGGATATTTAATTTTAAACCGAAATTTCGTCATATAAGAGTAGTGACGGTTGTTTGTTAATTAAAATTATGACAAAAATTAACATTCTGAGGGCTGTACTTTGATTTCTAGTAGGCTACAAAATATGATTGTCTTAGAATGTAACCCATTCTTTGCTGCATCTACTAATATTAACTTATAATTCAATAAGTCGATTATATATTAAGCTATGTTATTGAAATAGTTGTCGATTTGGATTGATCGCAATTCTTTTATAGCTACACTTGTTATACTTTCTGTTACTCTCTATTTATTTCTCATTAAATTGAAACATAATTTTTAAATTTTACAAGAAAACGCATTGAGGCCAATTCAGACCTGTATATCCTTGACTTTCTCATTTATAATTCTATCAACAGAGGTCAAAATTCCAAAAAAATGAAATTTGGATCTTTTAGATAAAAAAATGTTAAAGAATATCATGCTGCAGAACCATTTTGTCAAAAAACACCTAATATCCATGAGAGATTTTTTCCATTTTTGTACCAAACTCGAATCAACCAGATTGAACCACTTCAACCATGTTCTGCTGATATTAAAAAATTAGATATTTGATTATCCCATATAATTCAAATTAAATCTGCAAACCACTAAGGTGAAATATTGATAAAAAATAAATTGAACCAGTCTTGATATAAAAATTTTAACTTTTGAAGTACATTAGCTGGATGGGTTCTTTTGCTTAAGGTTTAGCTTTCGATTCCACTCACAAATTGTACTTATCACCAGAGTCGTTATTTAATCAACATAAACCACAAAAGGTTAAAAAAAGTTAGTAGCGTTGATGAATTAATTGATCGCGAACCTTTCTTGGCATTTCCTCCATACATAATAGTGAGAATGTTGGTGAATTAGTAATCCCTTTTCAATTAATCTGTTTATTCCATGATATTTACCTTGTAAGGCTTCAGAGATCACTACCAAAAAAAACATTTGAATTAAGAAAATTAAAATTTAATTGTTCTCATTACAATTTGAAGACATTTTACGCTAAAACTCAACAGTCCTTTTGATTGAAATGCAAAAATACAGAGTATTCTGGATTTATATTCGTTTTAAAATAGGCCTATGATTCCACAGTTAATGTTTGAAAGAGATTTCGGAATATGATACCGTAAATGAAAACGAAAATAACGACAATAAACTCATCATACAGCATCGGTTATGTATGAAACTATCAACATCTACATATTTAAAACAAGTCGACTTAGAATGATTATATTTTTTAAATACGAGCACAGATAGCTTGAAGTGTAAGAATAAAAATATGTTATAGCCCAAATCCCTCCATTGTTTCAAACATTTCTGATTTCAATATCCTAATAAGTGGCACAATGATGTTTCGTTTTGTCTCGATTATAAAGCGTTTTATGAGTTTTCTTCAACCTAATCTTTATGAATTATTCTTTTATCCACTTTTGTGGACGTAGCGTAGATAAAATACAGAGAAGTTAGAAACAATAGTTGGGTCATTGGTAATATTGAGTAGCAGGGCTTATTTTAATTGATGGAGCAAAATAAATGAATTAAAATATAAATATCGTGTTTAACGTGATTTATTTAAAACACAGTTTATTCCGATATATGCTTTGAGTGAGAAATATTTTTAAATTCCTTTGAATGTACTTTGGCAAAGTTTTCGATTAAAA
>JWZT01002010.1:24915-53524 GCA_000827895.1 Thelohanellus kitauei
GTCTGGCCCCTCCCGTTTTCCATTACGAAAACATATTCGTGTATTCCATTGGACAAGAAATGTTCAAAAGCCTCCATGAAGTATCCACAAGAATGTACTTCATTGAATTGATGATCTTGTGCCTTGAATAATGCCAGGTGTGCAGCTACCCCTAGATCAGAAGCCGACCTATTTAATTTAATCGAAAGTGTCTCAAAAGAAATTACACAATTTGACTGTGATGATTTATGCCAAAATATGGTAAAATATAACAGAAGGTGTTACTTAACGGAGGAAATTAACAAACCGATGAACAATTTATTATTTTATTAATGCTAAATATTGATAAAATGTGAGTTAAAAAAATGTGACGGACTTGATCGAGAAAGTGACGGTCTTGATCGGGAAACCCTATAAATTTTAGGGAAACTTTACTCGATTGGTTTGACCAACTCAGAAATAAAAAAATGAATTTAGCCTTTGTTAAAAAGCCATTCAAAACAATGGTGACTCTATTTACCAGGTAGCCTGATGAAAAAAATTGCGCATTTTTACCTCAGCTTTGAGTCTTATCAAGCTGAAGATAATTATGAAAAAATTTGGAGGTGTCACGGATTTTCACGCCGATAAAAGGTGTTGCATTAGAAAAATTTTGTTTTTTTCTGTGTAAGCTTCCAATTTATAAGGTAATCATAATTTTTGTATTTTAATTCATACTTTTTATGAATTTTTTGATTGTTGAAATCACGTTATTATTCTGGAGAAGGAAGGAATGCTCCGAGCCCAAGTTCGATCTTGGTGTCTTTGAACAAAGCTCAAGTAATTAATCATTAGATTTTTTATAAAAATAAATATATTAGGAACAAGGGTGGATAATTGCTCGTATTATCGAGAGATTGCAACTCTGAAACGTTCTAGGAATTCTTCGAACCATTCTTTAAGGATTTGCTGGGCTGAATCTATTATAAATCTATGTAAAGCCAAGCTTGGTCAGCAAGAATACCGCCGAGTAAGATTCGTAGATGGTGTTTGGGTACTCAGGGCTATAGAGCGTTGGATTGCTCACGGTAAAAGTGTTTATTTATGCAGTAACCTACAGACCAGCAACTACACTTTATACATTAATTTTGAGACGGATTGAACAAAGTATAAAAATTTAATTAATTATAATAGGAATACGGATAATTGTGGATCGTTGGAGTGAATATTTAAACTTAGAGGAGCTTGGTTACTTTCACCAGGCTGTCGTGAACCAAACCAATTTCGCAGATTCTACTAGTGGTGTGCATACTAACAGACTTGAAGGGAAATGGCATCGCATTTAACTTTATGCCTACCACAGGAAATAGAAAATGACCGTCTTCGAACCTATCAGACTATATTTACAGAATGGAATATAATTTTGATGTGCATCCTATAATGTTTGAGGGGTTCATGTGACACGAATGGGAAATATCAAACCCTTATGTAGATGAACCATATATAGGTCGCTTTATTTTGGACCACCCACGTGTTATTTTATCTGAAAATACGACTTTTTCTGGTCCAGACTACAAATAAAGTTTAATCTATGATTAATCCATATATACGGGGCTTACGCTGAAGATAAAAAAGTTTGATATTTTAGCGCTCACGTGCAATTTTATAGTTTTGGGTTCGTGTAAATAAAGAGTCGATAATTTTTGTATGATTAAGTAACGAAATCGAACCCGAGTTTCCTTAATATTATAAAAGAAGATTAAGACCACAGAACCGATAATTGTGATGCTCCAAATCCGTCTGGGTAGCTGCTAGGGGCATCGTGTGGATTATACACACAAGTTTACATATAATCAATTTTGTGGGATTATAAATTACAAAAATAGCAATTGACTTACTGTTAGTCTCGAATAATGCATTGTTTCCAGTAATTTACATGTCTTGGTTATTTGATCTGCGTTGAGGAACAATTCAACCATAATACCTTGCTAATGAACTCTAGGGCACTATGAGGACTATATGCCGCCACTGTGAGAGACTTAAATCCAAATCTGTGATACAGAAGTGAATCAATATTTAATCACGAAGAAACGAAAGGTATGACCGGAAAATCGATTCATGGCTCTGACTACAAAGCTTAAGTATCTGTGATCACGTGTACCGTTTTTGAGCCATCCATGGAAATTTTCCCAACTTTTAAAGTATTGCGGTTACATCGAGTAAGTTATTGAAGAATTTTACGGGGTAACCGGATACGACGTGATTTTGACCTACCAATCTTTCGCCCTCGAATATCAAGAACCGATATTGGAAAACTGCGCACTGCTTATCTCTATCTTGATTTGGCATAAATTGACGCCCACTATCTGGGCAGATTTCCATTTTTCATAAATTTTGAGTTGTATTTTGGACCGACAATAGAACGTCAAACGACGATGGCAATTTATGTGTGAACATTCTTCATTGCCAAAACTGTCCTATCGCACCAACAACTGGAATGCCACACAAGAAAATGTGATAAACTGTATTGGGTTCGTTTCGTGCCGATACGTCAATTAAATAAACATACGGATCAATTTCAGAATAATTTCTTAACTCCCTGTCGCTCATAAAAGCATTAAACAAAGTTTTGTCAAGGGAAATGCCCAATTTCCCTAGACAGACACAAAAAATTCACCATAATTCCCCGTCGGTATTGTTCAGACCACGATAAAAATGTAACATATAAAAAGCTAGCCACTTTGCCTTTCTCAAAATACACCATTTTGTGTCAAAAATGGCCGAATTTCCGAAGATGACATTCAAAGGTTTCGACGTGTATTTATAAGTAAATTAATATTTATATAGATTCTGCCTGAAAGGGTTGTTAGAATATTCATTCAGATTCAAGAGTGGAATATGTGCTGTCGTTTACTGATATTTGATTTCGTCTAACAGCAAAGAATTTTTAAAAAATTTACATTTTATAATAAATTCATGTAGGAACCTTTGAATATCATCGTCAGAAAGTCGGCCATTTTGGACGGAAAATGGTGTATTATCTCATTGACCACTCCTTCGGTATGAAAATAACAAGGATTTTAAAAAAGATTCACATAATGAAACATTTTTTGGCTTCGGGTATCTTTACAAGCATGTGCATCGTTTTAACAAGTTTAGAGCTTTTTTAAGGAAAAAGTTCTTTCATCTTTCCACATACGCGAGCCTTATTCCTGAGAACCCTTCCTTGATAGACAGTGACAGGGGATAATCCAAACTCTAGCTTATCATAAAATCTGAATTTTCATGTGTTGATACTATTAGAGGTCGCAGACAACTCGAGCCAACCAAAAGGAACATAAATTGGAATGAGTACTCGGTCGCGTACACCTTAGTACCTGTTTGGAGTTTTAACTCTCAAACGAATGTCATATTTCTGGATGTGGGTTGTAAAATATATCGACATATAGGTTGCATGATAATAACGGTTTTGGATTACACCATTTCCCGTTCAGAAATTCCCATTTTTTTGAATGAACTAAAATTGAAATTTTTAAAAATTTATTTCAAGAAGAGCACCTGATTAAATTTGTGATGTATACGGGTGGACTAAATCTGGTTGATGCTCTCGAGATATCTGAAAACCATGGACCTTTCGAGTGGTGAAAATGACCATTTTCCCACTCAATTTAACCATCTAAACATTAACTGCTCGAAGTAGGCACGTATTCTAAAATTTAGCCAGAATATTTTTGAACAACTATTGTTGGCCCACTCATCAACTTTAGCTCATTTAAAAACAACTGCTCCCCTTGGATTCTTGATGGGACGCAAAATCTCAAAAGCATTGTAGCGTTAACCTTCTCATAAATTTGGATTTATTTTTTATTAAAAATGAAAATTGGGAAGGGAATACAATGTATCACCTCCTTGTTAATTAAAATTAAATAGGTCCTTTTCTCTAAATAAATTTTTAACAATTTCAAATTTATTTCACTCAAAAAAATGGAAATGTCGGTATGAATTCATGGGAAATTCTGAATGAAACAATGTTAGACATGCGTAAATAAAGGTATTTCTGAATGTATCCACGGGAAATTATGAACGAAAAATGATGTATTTGTGTATATTTATTTTCACCCAAAAACTTGACTGGATTTTTCGTCCAAGTTGGGTCAAAAATCTACACACGGAACATATGATGTTTGAAAAATCTTTCATGCCCCTAGTTGGTCTTCTTCCTATTCAATGGATCAAGGAATCATAGAGAACTTCAAGAGCCGTTACAAGAAGCATATGGTGTGCCGCAGGCTTGAGGTCATAGACGAGGGATAGGAGTTCAACTTCACGTGTTCGACGCTCTACACGTCGAACGGGGTGATTTGGAGCAGGTCGGCAAGTCGACGATCAAGAACTGTTTCGCAAAGACCAAGTTAATAAAAGAGGAGATAATAACTGAGTCACAGGATGCGGAGCTGATCAAGATCTGGGAAGCTTTGCCTTACGATGAAAAGATTTGCGAGAATAGGGAGATCGATCTTTCTGATGTTCTCGAAGCTTACGAGCGCCTGACGACTGGGGGGTCTTTCACACAGGATAAAATTGAGGAGAAGATGCTATGAAGCTAGGAGCCGATGGAAAGCAAAGATCACGATATAGCTGTAGAGGAGGAAATTGTTTCGTTTGAGGAAGCCAAGCGCGCTTGGAGCACCTTGCTGAAGTTCATGCAACAGAGAAGCGGTATGCCTGGTGCGATGCAAGCGTGCGATCGGCTAAACAACGAAATGCAGCTGATCAACCAAAAGAAGATGCGCCAGCCGACGATTCCTTAGAGCTTTGGACCATTAAGTAACACGAGAAAATACAGCGGTTTTTACAAACCGTCGTTACTATGCCACTCTTTCTCATCCCCGACAGGTGGCATAGTAACGCGATTTGACTATATGTAGATTTTTTTTTAATGTTCAATATTTGAAAAAGTCGAGAAATAAAAATGTGACGGACACGATCAGGAAACCCTATATATAGACCACTCATCCAACATTAAATACTTTGATCAATAGCCTCAAGTTCCCAAAATACTCTTTTTTATTTTGTATCACCTCTCACACGATGACTTTTTATTTGTTACCTCTTCATCAGCCAAATCCACTGATTCATCAATATCTTTCATTACAACACCAAAATTACGAGAATTGGAAAAACATTTAGTTATAATTCACATATTAGTTTGTTCAGATTGTCAAACGAATTGATCTTGTGAACTGATCTTTTTTATGCATTTTCCATATTTATTGAATCTACGCTTCCACCACTTTTTCCTCAGCCTATTTAATGTTTTTAAAATGATCTTAAATATTTTATGATTTCCGACAAAAAAGATACGCCTATTTACCAATTATGTTGTAGTAACAGCTTTAGAAAGAAACCAAAGTAAATATAACTGTTGAAATAAGCTATAGCTTAATGGTGCATTGGTTAAGGATAGAAATTGTGTTTTCAGGATGATCCACAATTATTACACCTGGACGTAGCTGCTCAAAAAGTACGGGGTGGCCTGGAGCATCATCATGTAGGAGAATAATTTCAAAAGGAACTCTTATTTTCAAAAATATTGCTGTATTGATGCTAAGAAACATGTTAAAAACCAATCTTCTTGTGTATGACTGTGCGGTCCCTGTTTTTTTTTGTTCTCTCAGTTATAAACGTTAAGAATGTAAAAATGCTACTTAATGTACGTCGGGGTTCAGAGAAAAAGGTCATGAACGGCTGGAACGGGAGCGGGGTTTCATTCCCTTCTTTCAAAAAGGTGATCCTGTCTTAAAAAGCTTTGACTATGGGGTTGGAAATGTTTTCTTTATGCATATGCGATTTCTGGCATTTATTTCCTCAAAAGCCCAGTTTCATAGATATTGAAGATCGCTAAATATAGTAAGCGCGTTTTTCAATTTACACCAAATTATTCAACAAATTTTTCTGCTGCTCTAATAAATACTCTTCTTTTCTGGCCACGGATTCTTCAATTATACATGTTGAAACTGGCCCAAAGCCGCTGAAGTCCTCCATGGCTATTTATAATTATTCTGTAAATGTTTCACTTTCGGGAGGCTTAAATGTATCACAGATTCTGCTTGCATTAGCTTGAATTATTAAAAGACTTTTAAACATTATTTTGTAAATGTTGGTAAACCAGACAACAAATAATTTCAACATTTCATGAATAAAACCGTTTACCTCCAAATTATGATGGCTTTAATTAATTCTGCTGACGTCACTGATTCTCTCGTTCTATTTTGTCCATTAAAATCGTTTAAATGGTCATTCAACTTATAATTTCAGATATTACTCGAGGTGTTATCAACTACAATTTCTTTTATGATTTCTATTTTTATTTCAAAATTAATGATGTAACGTAAAATGTGAGTCCAGCCAGAGGCGAACCAACGACTCTTACCCAGTGGTCAGACCACTCAGCGCTGTTACGTTACCCAGGATATCCTATGTATCCTTACAATGGTTATCCTCCGCTGTTTAATAATTTCATTGTACGATTCTATAAATTTCTTTTCGGCCGAATATGCAATACCCTCTAGTGATATGTTTTAAACTGTTTCTCCTCACTTGTTTGATTCATAAACGTTTCATCACCTTTTACTGTGCATCTCTCACATAAGATTTTTGCATAATGATTGTTTTCATGGATATTTCCACATAGTGAAACCAATTTAAATGGCCAGAGTGGAAAAATAAAACAGAATTTGACACTTCAAACACATATGAGAGACCTTTTTAATAGTTAAAAACCATAAATGAATCAGTATAGATCTGTTAAAATAAATGATCAAATCAGTCTCATATTTATGAGAGAGCTAGGTGACCATAGTATTCAAATGTCATATAATATTTTATATCCTTAAAAAATGAGAAAATCTATTTCTTTTGTTTATCATATTTCCTCTTTTTACGATACTCCATTCAAGCTATACTCTGTAGATTCCAAGCCTTTTGTTTTTCAATGGTTCATCGGGCCATCAAAAATGGACTGACAGATCGGTAGCTACACAAACAATAATTTAAAGCTGATATTCCACGCATATTGTCAAACCCTTATTGCCATTCCTAGCCATATCTCGAAGCGGGTCGACATATGATTTGTCTTGAAATTCTTCACCAAAATACATTGATGGTAGTTAAACTAACCTTGAAGTTTAACACATCTCCAAAACGTGTCAAAGAGGATCTTTGTATTTTTTGAGTTCATGGCTTTCATATTACGTCACTCATTCCTTTTTGTAACACCAATTTGTTTATTTTGTCACTAAACTATGCGCTTGGCGGTTAGAATATCGTAAAACTGAAATACAAACATGAAATTTCAATGTTTAAATCGATGCGTTTTGACCTAGGTTAAATAATTTACGACATGAATTAAAAGAGGAAAACTTGATAAAGGATTAAATGACCCTATAGTATAATTTATGTATTTTCAAACAATATTTAATGATGAATGCGCGATGAAGAGATTCTCGCAAAACCTAATTTGAAATCTGCTAGGGGTTTACTGTTTAACATCAGCAAAATTGTAGTTCACAGAACACACCAGTTCCCCATTTCCTAAACATATCTCTTTTAATCTTCATATGATTGGCAAATTGTTCAGTGTGTAGGGTTAATGGTCCGCTTTCGAATCTTTATCCCAATCCGAATATGATATAATCTTTTTTTCGAGTTTTTTGACTCAAGATATCATGCCTTCTGTAATTTAGAAAGTATTTAATCTCAATTGAATTCTGTGTAATGTATATTGGCGTTGGCTTTTCGTCATTTCGTTTAAACCTCCATGACATCCACCTATTCAGGTTGACTTGATTCAATGTTCTCTACAAAATATGAATTTTGATTCTGATATTACGACCTAAGCGATTATAAATAAATATGTAACTAGTTCAAAGTGTAAAAGGTGAGTTTAGCCCGAGTGAATAAAGACCAATCAATTCAACAATGGATCATCCTGTGACCATTCAGTGCTGATGCACTAACCTGGATTTACTCAATATCAAATACTGATAAGGTTTTTACAGGTCGGAATAATCAATATGAACACTACTTTTTACAATGTTGAGTTGGATGCATGGTACATTCTTCTTGGGAGCCAATGTTACTTCGGCAACGCTGATCTTTATGATGGTCAACTTGAAATGAATGTTTAGATAGTCAGAGTCTACCACGACTCTAATTACCGACAGTTACAAGTGGGGCCATCCCTCGTAAATCTTGAACAACATAATCGTATCTGAACAGCATAGAAATCGGAGTCAATATAATGTCCGTTCAGGAACATACAGATGCAGGTTGAAACTACCTCTTTGCATGAACCCCTAAAATTGACAAATCAACATTGGTGGCGAATAGCTTATCATGACAAGATTAATCCATGATTATCTCATCGCGTTCTCGAGGTCCAATTTTGACAGAGTTCAGCATTCATTTTCTTTGATTGTGCACCCTTCGAATATATCAGATTTAAAAGGCGGCAAAACGAATGAAAGTAGATTTTGGATATTTCAATCCTTCAGGTTTATTTTAAGAATGCGTCATAAATGTATCAACGGAGAATATTATTTAATTCCAAGAAGAGATATGGTGACAATGACTGAGTATTTATGCTCAATAAATCATATTATTTGCATGCGATATCCCCATTAATTTAGGGTGAATTTTTTGGGACGGACAATAAATATCGACACTACGATTGAAATCCAAATGTTGACTTAAGCCTCAAAAATCACACCCGCGAAAATTACTTTACGCTGCCAGAAAATCGCGACAAAATACAAGTGATTATACGCCTGCTCATAATCACAAATATCTCATATCGATGTCCTGTGAGTTCAAACTGTCTTTGAATTGTACGGGTCTGCGATGAGCCATCAATATTGTTTCACTTAATTTGACAATATAACTATATTCATACGGGATTGTAACTGCTAGAAGGGCACACAGTAAAAAAGTCAATTACCGCAAAGTTTATACTATCAAAATGTCATGAATCATTCACTTTCATACATTTTTAATCGACTTCATCGACCTGTTATCGTTGGGAAACTTGAAAAAGAACCTAGCGCAGATATGTCTCATTAGATTCTTCTCTTAAAATTTCGTAAATTGGGTTGTTTATCAAGTATTCATTTACCACAAAATCGATAATTAATAATTTACAATCGGGACAACCGCGCATGCTTTAAAAACAAAAAAAACTTATAATTCATATTTAAACATAAAACATAACTAGGCATACAGTTTTCATGTAATAGACAAAGGTGTTCGGCTAATCCTGCTCCCCTTGCTCGTGAAGCACCTTTCAAAAACATAGTTGGCATATTTGTAAATACAACACATTTAACCGATGAAATGATTTTTATTTTTTTTAACTTCAAAATACACGATGTATGTGATTAAGATTCATCTGCCCACGAAGATAATCGAAAAATCATTATTGTTAATATTTTACAATTCATATATATTTTTCAGAGGACGCAAAGGATTATCCATTATTTTGAATATTAGTAGAATCGCTCTCTTTTAGTGTTTAGAATTTGATTCCTTGTTCAGAAGATACCTGACGTTGAAATATCTGAAATTTTTCCATTTCTATACTTAGTAAAATGGACATCATTACTGATTAAATATTTCCATTTATGACCATTTTATTTAAATTCAATACTGTTAATAGTGAGAAGAGTTGGATCAAAGGTTTACCGTCTAAATCAGCGTTTGGCCTGCCCAATTTGGTGCGGCTGTCTCTTCTGTGGCGGTTCCTACTTCAATTTGACTTTCGTCGGCTAAATTTAACACAAAACCCTGTAGTATGAAATCTTGTCGTGATAACTAAGCTCATTTTATTTGATGTTACTTTCTGGCTGCATGATTACTTTGCGATTTTGTTGAATTATTACATGCTTTACACACAATGTGGGAAATTGATTAAACAAGCCGTCTGTAAAGAGAATGAAGATATCTGGGGAGCACGTGTTAAATTGATTTGCATCACCCCTCAACTGGTCATTGGGCAGAATCGATAATTTATGCCCCAACAAATTCAGTTTAAATTCAAAAACCGCACTTTTATGAATTTATTTATTTGCTCATTGGTTATTCTGGATGCTCAAAAGGAAATTAATTTCATCAATTTATTCAGAAATATGTACCACTTCCCAATTTTTAACTGTCTTCAAATTACGAATCAGATGGTTTGTTTTTATCCGCACCACACACTCAAACATTACGCTAAAGAGCTCCTATTCGGTATTTTCTCGTAAAATTTGAATGGAATTATACATTGCGCAATGAACGAAAATCCAGGATCTCAGGGCAGATTTTTCTGACATTCGTCGCGGTACACATAATATAATTCCTGTCCTCATTTTTTCCATGTCCTATTTATCCTACTAATCTCTCTCAATTGATTTAAAAAAATAATGGTTAAAATAAGTATAAACTAATAGCATTAAATTCCTTGGTAAACTGTGATTTTTAAGGTGTTTCGTGTTCGAACCTGTGAATCAAAACCAATGCTCCAAGACAGAATGACCCCATCGTCATAAGCCACGCCCAGATCAGTGGATACGGGAACGGAAAAAGGGTAGAATCGAACGTGAAACCATGCAACGCATCTTCCAAAAAGATGAAAGTGTTCTTAGCTGAAATAAAAAAGATGTATACAATAAGACAAACCGAACTGGATTGTATATAACAACGCAAACATTCCTATAATCGGTGCTAAATTATCCTTAAATGTTACTCAATCCGATTATCATACGTCCAAAAGGTTTCCTGAAACGCTTCTTCAAAAATCCAAAAATGGCCAGAATCAAATTTGCGGCCAAGACGAACATTGAGAATCCATACATAAATTGCAGTGTGCTGAAAAGCACTAACTTGGTTAGTAAAATTCAAAAGAACATAAATATTGATTGACAGAAATTAATTAACGTTTTCGAGAAAAGACGAAAACATGGCAATGTTTATTAAGCCCATGCCTACTTTAGAAAATAGAAAAACAACTTCAATTGATAGCTGCTCATTCACGTAAGAACTATAAAACCAAATTAGATTTTATCTTAAAAGATCAGCTGTGAATTTGTTTAAATTTAAATGGATTTATACTACGTCTAATGGTTAAAAAATTCAAAAATGCCACGTCGCTGATCAGAATTCATCAATCTCAATGTTGTATTAAAAAATGGACGAAATGCCTCAACAGATTGTATCCTAATGGGTGATTACACTATGGGGCACATAGGAGACAATCAATGTTTTTATCCTACAGTTTTTTGATGATCAAAGCAACCAAGAGCGCGATATTGGGCAGCTTGTCATTACATTATTGCCTTAATAAAAAACGTGTGCGGTTTATCCAATTACGGGAGTTTTAAAAAAGTAATTACAGGTTTAAATATTCAAAAACAAAAGACCAGACTATCACCAGCGTTGATTTGGTGACAAAATACAATATAATGATAATCAAGATCAGAAATGGTCAAATTCAAGTACGAAGACAAGAAAGAACAAGGATCAAATTCATAAAAAATAAAATCTACACGAATTCAGTTATGGAACGAGCGGTTTGGAATGTTGTGATTATTTTTTTAGTATTGTGGAAATATAATATATTATGCAATAAGAGGCAATCTACAAAAAAACTAAACTGAATCACCAATTATATAAATATTTACCGTTTTGTTGTATGAATTCTAATAAAATCGGTATAACTGCCTCACTTTTCACTTCCATATTTCAGGACTCAAAAACAACGCTTGCAATAGTCCTTAAGAGTGCATGAGAATTCGCATAATTTTCTTAGCCTCTTAAGTATGTTGGAGCGAATACCAAGTCGTTCTTGATCGCGAATGACATGTAAACCAATGAATACGGTTCACTAAGGTTCCGAATCAGGGATTTAGCGTTTATAAAATATCATCAAGGGATCTTCTCCTAGGTTAAAGAAATCGAGGTAGGAGTCAGTGTTTAGATGAATATTATTTGAGATACAGAGGTATTAGATCTGCGAGGAAAGAGATTATATATGCCAAAATTGACAAAGCTGATGAACTGATTTCAGGGATGCATAAAGATAAGCATTTGACACTTGATACTTTCATAAAATTAATTGGTCATGAGTGCCACGTTTTTGGAGAAAAACATGTCAAACTTTAGGTCGAACCAGACAAACCACCTCGAACCTTTTTCTAACATTGAATATCTGTATCGAACGCCTCCACACTTTGTTGAGCAAAAAACAAAAAATGCCGAAGAAAAATATGTTGCTTGATATCGAATTTATGAGCAAATAACTACTCGTAGTTGAAGAACGTAGGCCATAATTATTAGGATTCCTATCATTGCCACGTGTAAAATGTTGAGCGCTTTCTACATGGTAATGATTGCAGGAACGCATCAAATAAACCTGAATGATTTAAAAAGAGATGTTCTTGCACGCAAGAGTCATTACTCAACCAAATCGTAATATATAGCACTATATGTGCTTCTTTGTATCACAAATATACCAGATTTATTCTATAAGACGTATACAAATATGTTGGACTCAAAGAACGGTGTAAAGTGCAAAAAATTACCGATCCCCACTGTCCATGACCGAAACACATGCTTAACATATACATTTGATAAAATATAAAAAGAGACTAGATATGTAAAACGCTCAAAGATTTCAAGACCGAATCGTGAATATCAGCACGATATTCAGCAATCATCAAACTCAATGGGCTGAGGTGGACCGATAAAGATTATGGTAAAATATAATATAAATGTTTAAAATCATAAAATAAATAAAAATTTACCTGTCACATGATCGTAAACTATATGGTCCTCTTTATATGACCAGAAGAATGGACCAAAGTAGATGTGCGCTTCGTTTGAATACTTTCCCACTTGAAGAATGAACAGAGAAGGAGATACAGACCAAAACATCATTAATATCAAGGAAAAGCACACTAGGACCTCTAAAAAGCCGAACAGGACCACGTGAAATAATCGAGTAGACAGGAGTTTCATGTAGGCGGTAAAAACAGCTGCGGCGAATAATATGATTCACGCCTTTCTAGATTAATTATTCGAATAGTCCCAAAGCCTTGATAATCTAAAGGTAAATAAAAATATCCATTATCTCTCATCCCTTGGACCATGATTCGGGATCAAAGCCACTAATTACTCTTATTCAAGGATCAAATGTCTAATCATGATCTGTATCACTCCCTGAATACGACAAATCCTTGCGGCGAAATAAGAACATTGATTCTGGCATGTTAGGGTAGGTTTAAAAGACAGACCTTCGCTTTGATGAAAAGTATCCGATTCTGAACGATCTTCTAAGAAAAGATTATTACGGTATTAATAGATAATAGGTTATCGATGATATCACTCGCTCCCTAAAACGTTTAATGACTTCATGATAAAAATCATCAACAGAACGATAGATAACACCTCATTCACGTTTTATTTTGATTTTAAATTAGCTAAAAAGGGACCTGACGTCACTAATATGGCCATTAATACGAATGTCGACATTTACGTAATTTTTCATAATCTACTAACTAAAGTTTTGTTATTGAATGAGAAATTTCCAATGCCCAAAATTATCAAAAACTAATGGCCATCATGATGGTCTAATCACTTGTATACAATTATCATATTCACTGCCTAACAACCACGTGATTGATGTGGTTTAAGTTGGGATTAAGGCATGAATCTTGTGCGTCACAGAAAGCTGAAACTATTTTAAGAGCGGATAGTGATAGACTTAACTAATTAACGATATCGGATTTTTGCCATCACATAGAACTCTTTTGGTTTTTAATTACCGATTGTGTACGAAAAAAATCGACAAAATTCATTCAGTGAAGGATCAGAGTGCCTGTGCTCTCTCTGTATCATTATAATTATGGCTTACCATCTAGTTTTACAATATCCTCAATGTTGCCCCTGGTTACTTAAAGGAAAATTAATTGTTCAAAATTATCTCGGGGTCATAATTAAAAGGAATTGTCCACGCTTATTTGCAAGGATTAGGATCGATAAGGAAATACAACTCAGAATATGATCGTACACTTCCTATTCGTATTGTATGAATTTATATGTAATATCAGCTTACTTTCTGGCTTTTCATTCCAGTTAACATGCGCCATATCCAGTTTCATTTTTTTTCACGAAATCGAATAGAGCATCACACTCGTTTTCTACGATCATGCACAATTTTTGCTCGATAGTTGTAAAGTTTTTTCATTCACATCGATTATAGTAGGTGGTTCGCAACTAAATTTGACCACATATTGACACATAAACCTTATGTACACATTTTTACACATAGCTAAACCGTGGTTGAGCCATCGAAGCTTTAGCTATTATCGGTATATAATTACGGTAATGGTTCGGGTCATTACACAAAACCATCAAGTTGATTAGATTATAGTTAGACACTATGATTAACTCAGAACGTCAATAATTAGCATCGACAATTCCTCTTTCTGTAGACGTTTCCCGTGTGGCTGTTTGACACCGGCTAACATGCTTGTTATTATTAGGGATTTTTTATCAAATGAAATAACCAATCAATTTCCACAGGATAGAATATGGGTATTCGCGCTCTGAACACAAACGTATTTGTTGTTATTTTGAGTCTTTTTGGTGGATTTTTGAACTGATATTATCGATTGCGGCTTAAGAGCTTTATTCAGATATCTGAATACTTGGATACACTTTTGAAGATATTTTGGCTTATTGAATGATCGAAAAATCTTAACGATGCATTTCCCAATATCTCCACCACATTAAATTATACACAAACTTCGAAATAATTTTGAAAAATATTGGCTATGCTTTGATCATTCACTCTTCGCTACAGGACTAATTTTAGTGTGTCAAACATAAATGTAGCATAAATAATCGTCGATTAATCCCATACATGAGTATGCGGCTTTCTTATCGATATGATTTTAGATAAATTGCCCCTCAGTTGTCTTTATCACAAGATGAATAGGGTCAAATTCATTTGTTTGTTTTTTGAAACATTCTGGTTCAAGATTCTATTTTATGTAAATTTACCATTTAGCAAGAGGTCAAATTTAATCAGAATCTGCCTGACGTCATCTTATTATGAACTTGTAGCCATTCATGTTAGGTTCGTTTCAAATCTATCAGCGGTCCACAAACCAAATTGATTTATTGGTTGCTAGATACACAGAATCGCTTGTTACATAAGAATTTTAGTAGGAAAGTTTATAGATTAGACCCTAAAAATTACATTATTTATCGGCCAATTTTCAATCTTTTAAAATTAAATCCCACAAAGATGAAAGTATTCTGTGTTTTTATTTCAGAGGGAGAGTGAAAACCAAAGAATATCAGACAAAAATTATCCATTAATTTCTTGGCTGAGTCACGCCGCAGATTTATTTGGCAATTTGCGACTATATGGTGTCAAATTCGAAGCAGCAAGAATATTGATACCGTTAATAAAAAAAGGGTTCAATAACAACCCTGATTTTTACATTACCCCACAAATTTTAAAAAATTTGAAGTCCATGTTTTTAAACATATTTTTAAAATTTCTTTCAATAACGGTATTTATTAGAAAGTAGACACATTCAGAAAATGACGAGAAACTTGTCTAAGCACTAGAAACGTGATCCAATCTGTAAATTCATAGGATTTTATAGAATTATAGCTAAATCAGGATAAGTAATAACCGAACTGTATTTAAGGTATTTTGATCGTTATTTTTGTTCATTCAACATCGTGAACAATTGAATGGCCGACTCTGAAAAATAAACCATTTTTCATGTTCTTATTTTTTGAGTCTGGAGATCTTAAAAATTTGAGAGGGTTGCATAAATTCAATCCACTTGTCTCTGAGTGGTACATAATCGGAAAAGTAGTATAAATATTTCGATTATGAAATAAAAACTTCGAACACTAGTCAGTACACTGCTCAGATGGATACATGACCATCTGATTGTCATCGAGTATCGTATCCTTACAACCTTGAGGTTTGGTTATCTTTGAGCAAATTAACAGTTAAAATTTCGATCTAATCATTCTTATTCTTTGAGTGACAAACATCAGAGAGCTGATTTTAGGGACCCAAATAGGGATGTTTTGTGAAACAGAAAGCCTTGATGTTTCTCAAATATTCTAAACAAAGGATATTAAGATATCTACCCAGAAAGTTACTTCATTTAATAAAAGAATAGGGCTGACATCCACAAATAAGCATGTTAGCCTTCAATAAATTTCATTCAAAAATTTTGCTAGGATTGTATAAGCAGACCATGAATATCAATATCACGACATTGAAGCCAAGCATTTTCAAGAAATGACAAAAATTAAACCCCAAAAGTTGATTTGTGATATCGAAAAATACGACAATATAATTGATTCGAAGCATACTCGTTATCAAAAATATCTCGTAGAAATGCCCTGCCATAGTTGATGTCTGCGAAGCGGTCGAAATGATATTTGGTCTAATTTGACAATATAAATACATTCAAACAGGATTGGGGGGGGGGCTACAATATGAAATCAGTCAATAGCCACAAAGGCTGGAATGTCAAGAATGGCTCTCTTTCAAATATTTGAATGTGCGTTTTTCAAACTTTTATCCTTGGTAAGCTCGAAAAGAGAGCTCTTAAGACAGAGGGTACTTCGTATGAGATTCGTTTATTAACATTGATATATATATTTCAGTTGGTTATCACATACGCATTTACAACGAAAGAAATAAATACTTTACAAAAGAAACCCCCACCTCCGCCTGTATTTAAAATATTAAAAAATCACATAAAAATTATCTCGCAATTCAAATTGAAACAGAAAAAATTCATCAAGTAAACAGTTTTCACGTAATCCTGATAAGAATTCTGGTTAACCGTCTTCTCTTGCTCGTATAAGCTCCATGCAAAAATACAATCAGGATATTTGTAAATTAAACATATTGACCCAATCAAATACTTTTTATTTTTTTAACTTCTAAATAAACGAAAACTGTTGGAAGATTTATCGGCTTACGAAGAGTGTCGAAGACTGAATTTTTTCGAAGTAATCTTTTAACAATCATATATATTTGCTGATGAGAGTATGCGGACGATGGTTCATAATATAGTAACATTTTGAGTGGCTGTCATTTAACATGCAGTATTTTTATTTCTGATATTGAAATCATCGAATACGTTATTTTCTTACATTTCTATGAATAAATTTAGATGCAGGGTTTTCGGTTCAAATTAACGTTTGTCCAGTCAAATATTGTGCCACTCTTTTTTTCTGCTGCTGTTTCTAGTTAAATTTGGTTTTTGTGCAGTTATATTAGGTTTTTTTCAGCCAAATTGGACTGGACAAACTATACAGGGTTTTGAGGTCAATTTGGGTTTTCCATAGGTCAATTTGGTTTTTCTGCAGTTCAATTTGGTGCGGCCTGTTTATTTAGCGGCGTCTTTAAATTCAATTTGGGTTTTCCATAGGTCAATTTGGTTTTTCTGTAGGTCAATTTGGTTTTTCTGCAGTTCAATTTGGTGCGGCTTGTTTATAACGCGGCAAATTTTTAAATCAACTTGGTAAGTTTATAAGATATTAATTTATTTCTGTTTAATTTTATTTAAATGGTAATTTTGAAAAGATTTATGACATTAGTTATACTCAGATGTCAATGAATACAACTCCACTACCTCAAATCGACAACCCTAACGTAGATGAGAGGTTAGTTTAGTTTTTACCATTAGCCTCAACACTGGGGATCCTACTGTTCCAAGAGGCAGATCATCTTACCAGAAAATAAGTGATGAACGACGCCAACGCATCATTAATGCACATCAAAATGGGTCTACTGTGAAAAATGTGTCAGAGTATGAAAATTTGCCCCGTTCCACAATTCAAAATATTGTAAAAAAATACTCGGAAACGGGACGAATCAGCAAAGAAAATCGTGGTGGACGTACCCATTTCAAAGTCAACGAGGAGATAAAAACCTTCATTCGAGAACTAGTCGACGAAAATTGTGGGCTAAGTTTAAAGCAAATATGTCAGAACGTTGCTACACGATTCGATATTACATTATCGGAAACAACAATACACAACTGCCTAGGACAAATGCACTATAGCTTGAAAGCAATCCACATAATTCCAACTAGAAGAAATGATCCAAACACGATTTGTATACGGAATCACTTTGCCCACTCATTTCTACGACTCGAAGAAAATTACCCGGACGAACAAATATATTTCGTAGATGAAGTCGGGTTTAATGTATCCATGCGGATAAAACGGGGTCGATCATCAATAGGCACCACACCGATTCTAAGAGTACCAAACATACGTTCTAGGAACGTATCTGTTTGTTGTGCGATGAACAGATACGGTGTGGTGTTTAAAGAAATCAACAATAGACCATATAACACCTAAACCTTCCTGGGATATATAGAAATTTTTTTTCAACATATCGAATCCATCTCCCAAACAAACACACGATGCGTTGTCATCATGGAAAATGTTAGGTTTCCCAAATCATCAACAATCGTGGATTGTTTTCGCCAGAAGGGTCACGAAATTTGTTACTTACCGCCCTATTCACCCTTCCTCAACCCAATCGAGGAGCTTTTTTTGGAGTGGAAACGCTACGTAAAAAGTGCTTCACCTGAAAATGAGACCGAGTTGTTTAACTGCATGACACAAGGGCTAACGACGATAACGCGAGACGATTGCGATGGTTATTACCGCCACATGAAAAGCTATGTGAGACGGTCTATAAACAACGAAATTATTGAAAATTAAACAAAATTCCTTAGATCTTTTCATTCTTTTGATTTAATTTTTTTAAATTGTTCGTTCACTAAACTGGTCTGAGGAAACCCGAATTGAACTGTAGAAAAACCAAATTGACCTATGGAAAACCCAAATTGAATTTAAAGCCGACCGCTAAATAAACATGCCGCACCAAATTGAACTGCAGAAAAATCAAATTGACCTATGGAAAACCCAAATTGAATTTAAAGACGCCGCTAAATAAACAGGCCGCACCAAATTGAACTGCAGAAAAACCAAATTGACCTACGGAAAACCCAAATTGACCTAAAATTCCTGTATTCAGACCAAAAACCATGTAAACAGATATTTTTACCGCCAATACAGTTATATTGCCTATTATGTCAATTTTTTCAAACTAAACGTTTCTTGGAGCTACACGAGTTAGATACTACGATAACCTACTAAGTGGACTACGTGGTATCTGATGTTAAAATATTTTGCCCGATAAATGATTACTTTGTAATTGATTGTATGATTAAATGTGCTAGAAAAGTTGGCGGCAATCGTAAAAGCTAGGCGTCTGCATAGATGGAATCATGGAGATATTGGGCCATTCATATAAAAACGTGTGATACTTAATCGTAAACTTCGACTCGGATTAAATCGTTACGTTATATTCAAACACAATAAGTCTAAATATAAAAATCCAACTGTTTGAATGTATTTACTAATCGGTTATCCTCCATAATTAAATCGAAATTTATGAAATAAATTGATTCAGAATGACGTATAATTTCTAATTTTTGAACTGTTTTGAAATCAATAATAAGGCTGCTTGTTTTTATCCTCATCAAAGCCCAAAAACATATCTACGTCACATAGCCTCTATTTGCTAGTTTTTAATTAAAATAAGATTCGAATTTTACGATTCGCAATGAAGTAAGATCTAGTAACATGGCAAATTTTTCTGACACACGTCGCGAATCTCCAAAAATCATTGAATTCAACATTGTACAGAGCCTGGATGTGTGCTTGTAGATTCACTCAATTAAAGAAAATGCGTCAAAATAAGCTCAAAATTATTTGCATACAATTCCTTCATAACCCATGATATTTTGTAATATTTAGTCTTCGAACCTGTGAATCAAAACCAATGCTCCAAGGCAGAATAGCGCAATGTTCATGAACCACACCAAGAGCAGTGGATATAGGAACGGGAGAAGCGCAGAATCAAACTTCCAACCATGTAACGGAATATCTTCCATGAAGATGAATGTGTTCTGAGCTGAAATCAAACAAGTGGCATACAATAAGACAAACCGAACTGTATTGTATATAAACAAGTAAAAATTGCAAAAATAGGGGCTAGATTATCTTAAAATGTTACTCATTCCTATTATAATAGGCCCAAACAGTTTCCTGAAACGCTTCTTGTAAAATCCTAAAATGGCCAGAATGGGACTTGCTGCCAAGATGAACCATGATATTCCATACGTAAACTGGATCATAATGAAAAGCCCTAAATAGGTTAGCAAACATTCAAAAGAACATAAGTATTAATAGACAGAAATAAATGAATTTTTACCAGGAAATACTAGAGCAGGGCAAAGCGTCTTTGAACCCATGTATTCTTCACAATATAGGAAAAATATACATCTATTGCTAGCAGTCCTTGATCGTACCAACTGTCCAACAAAATCAGATTTTATCTTTTAATATCAGACTTGAATTTTTTCAAATTTTGAATGGAGTAACAACACTTTTTTTGTCGAAAAATCTAAAAGAATCATGTTTATTTTAAACTCATTAACCAAAATGTAGTCTTGAAAAATGAATGAAATTCTTTGAATGATCGTAACTAATTTATGATTACAGCAGGGGGTATATAGGAGACTATTTATTTCTTCTACCCTCGAATTTGTTCGACTAGTTCAAGTAACCGAGAGCGCGACACTGGGCAGAATCTCACCAGCCTATATCATTCAAAAAAGCGCGTTCAGGCTGTCCAATGACTGAAGTTATAAACGGGGAATCAGAGAGGTAAATATTCAAAAATATGCACTCAGATTATCACGATAGTTTATTTTTAGCCAAAATACAATTTTAATGACACTCAACGCCAAGAATGGTCATAAATTCTGTAAGGCAGACAAAAACGAACGAGCATCAGATTAAAAAGCCACCGTAACAAGCTCAGTTAACAAATGAATGGCTGCGTTTGTTCTGATTGTCTTCAAGTGGTAGGACAACATCGTTTTATCCAATAAGAAGAAATGAAAAAATGGCCATGAGCCACGAATGACATCAATGTTTACCGTCTTGTGTATGTATACTATCAAAACTGAGATAATAACCGATTTATTTGTGTTCTATGATTCACGATCCAGACCAAGGCTCGGAATAGTCCGTTACAGTTCATTAAAATACTTATACTTCTCTTAGCCTCAGGTATATGTCGAAATCAACACCAAGCCGCTCTTGAACGCTTTTGAAATGAGCCCGTAAAATCTCTCATAAACCCCCGAGTACGGTGCATGAACTAAGACTCCGAATTATGTAATGTCTGTATAATATATCATAAAGATATATTCCCCTCGGTTAAATTAATCGTAGTACGCGCTGTATTTTGGTGAATACCATTCGAAATCAAACAGCGTTCGATCTGTGAGATAAAGAGATATCTGAATACCAAAATCTATAACCTGATGAACTGATTTCAGCGATCCATAAAGATTAATGTTCGATAAGTTATAGGCGCACATAATTCATTGTTCATGACTTCCCATTTTTTCGAAAAAATGATATCCAAATTAAGATGAGACTGAAAAACCACTTGAGCGATTTTGAAAGCAAAATATCTATGTCCAACGTCTCTGGACATCATTGAGCCCAAAAAACACAGAATATCGAAAACAAATTAGTTTTTTAAAATCTGATTTATGACCAAATACGTCTGGTATGGTAGAAAAAACGCCAGAATGTATTGGGATTCATTCAACGTCACGTGTAAAATGTTTACAGCTTTCGACGTGATAATTCTAGCAGGGAAAATATTTAATGACCCGAATGATTTGAAAAAGCTGGTATTTGACGCATGAGTCATTATTCAACTAAAAAGTAATATATAAAGCACTCTATGTACTTATTTGTAACATCAAAATAGACAAGATTGATTCTATATAGAGAACACACGTGGTTGAATTCAACGGCATGAGGGGAGTAAAAAAAATTTCCGATAAAATCTTGAAATAACCGAAATAAGATGCGAAACATATAAATTCAATAACATGTCAAAATAAGAGAATAGATGAAAAGAATTCATAATTTTGTTGGCGGAATTTCAAATATCAATATAATTTTGACTGTAATGAAACTCCATTTGTTCTGAGATTGACCGATAAAGAACATGTTAAAATATAATTAAAATAATGAAATCCACAAAATAGATAAAAATTTACCTGTCACACGTTCGTACGTCTCATTGTTCTCTTTGTATGACCAGAAGAAGGGACCAAACTTGATGTTCGCTTCGTCGGCATACGTCCCCACTTTAAGGATGAAAAGAGAAGGAGATACACACCAAAATGTCATTAGAATAAACGATAAAAACACAAGGACCTCGAAAAGAACGAACATGATTACATTAAATAATCGAGTAGATATGGGTTTCATGTAAGCGGTCGATACAGCCGCGCGACGATTAATGTGATTCACGTTCATTTAGATTGATAATAAGTGTTCTTAAAGCCTTGATAACGCAGATGGAAATAAAAATATCTGTTATTTCTCCTGGCCGAGCCCATGATTAGGGATCCAATCAACACCTCCATTATGTTGGTAAATCATTGGTCTAATCATTATCCGTACCGCTCTCTGAATGTGACAGATCCTTGCAACGAAATAAGAATGTCGATGCTTGGTATGACAGGGTGAGTTTACACGAATGACATCGGGTTCGATGGAATCTCATCCGATAATCATTGTGAATGATCGCGTCAGAAAAGATTATGGCGATGTTAATATTTAATATGTTAATCGATGATCTCACTAGTTTCTAAGTATGTTTAATGACTTCATAAATAAACATCAACCACAGAATACAAAGAATACGACATTCAGATTTTTTATTGCGTTCAAATATTCTTAACTGTCAGATGACGTCAATGACGCGCTCATTAATTATGACATTTGAGGTCATATATCGCAATCTAACAACTTAAGTTTTGTCATTTATTGCGCAATTTCTAATGGCTAGAATTATCAAAAATAATGGCCATCGTGGTGGTGTAAAAACTGTTTACTATCATCATTATCACGGACCTAACAATGGCATGATTCATATCGTGGAATTGGCTACCAATGCCTCTATCTTGCTTGAGTGTCACAGAACGGCCGTAACTATCTAAAGATGGGAGAGTGATGACTACTAAATGATGCTCTCTGATTTTCTCTGGACAGGGACATCTTAGCAGCAAATTACCCATTTTTAACGTTAAAATATCGAAAAAATTCTTTAAGTGAATGGACTATCATTTTAACATGGTAATTGTGACTTACCGCATGCTTGCACAATATCATCAATATCGGCCCCTTATTACATTAATGTAAATTAATTGTAAAACCGTAACTGTTGTCACAACTTAGGTGATATCCCCAAAAATTTCTCCAACATAATTCTAGATCATGAAATAAAACACAGAATATGTTCTAAAGCTTAAAATTTTTATTGTGTAAGTTTATATGTAAAATCATTCCACTTTTGGGTGTCAGAAAATCAATTGCACGTTTCGAATCCTGTGCTTCCTGCTTGCATTCAACCAAATAGGGGTCATTTCTGACGATTTGTATGACCAGGCAGTAAAAGTGGTCGTCAGATTTACTGCTTTGCTCCTTCAGATCGCCTATAGTCGGTGGTTGGTACCTAAATTCGACTACTTATTAATAAATTTACCCCATTTAATCTGTTTTTATTGAAATAAAGTGTAGTTATGTCAGAAGTTGATCTACATTCGATATGGTATTACGGTAATAAATCCGTGTCACTAGACTCCATCATAAAGTAAATTCGAAGGTAGAAATGTAAGCTGGTTATAAATCAACAAACCGAAAATCAACATATATAGTTACATTCCCTGAAAGTTGTTTTCAATGTGTCGGTTTGAAATCAGATACCATAACTGTCCATTTTTGGTTATTATCATCGTAAATTTGAACATTTAACTAATCGACAGTTATGGGAGATAGAATATGAGTAATGCAGATTTGAAAACAATGTAATTTGGTATTTTTGAATGTTTTTTTTGTAGATTTGGGACCTGCGCCTTCGAACTATGGTTTGTGTACTTTTTCAAACATATAAAGAATTTGACAAAAGTGTGTCAGATAAACATTGAAGATATTTACGCTAACTGAAAAATCCAAAAACCAAAATGATTCATTTTCTAACATACCACAACATTAAATGACACGTGAACTTGAAAAAAGCCCTGATAAATATCTACGACTGTTTCGATCGATTACTCGTTACCGTAGGTCTAATATGGATGCGTAAAGCAAAAGTATACCATAAATATTCATAAAGTAGTCCTATTCGTGAGTAAGCGCATTTTTGGTCGATCGCGGTTTTGTTTACGTTGTCGTCTGATGAATATGGTATGATTTCATTCTTTTGATTTTTGAGACACTCTGTCTTGAGATTTCAGTTTTTAACAACTTTACAATTTGGCAAGAAGTAAATTTTTAACAGAATCTTGCGTGACGTCATTTTGTTCCGAACTTGTAGGCATTTTATGTAAGTGTCGTTTTTATCCAATCAGCGGTCAAAAAATGCGAACTGGCTTTATTTTTTTTGATCAAAGTATTGTTTTAAAACAGATATTTAGGTAGGGCCAATTTTTGAGAATGTATTCATAATTATACTGGAGATCGGATAATTATCCATATTTTAACAACAACAGCAAAGTATTCTGTTGTTTGATGGATTATAGCCACGTGAAAATAAAATAATTTCGACAAAAATAGACATCTTATTGTCTCATAAATGACTGAAGGTCCAAATTTAAGGACCAACCTAGACTATATCGTGTCAAAGTTGAGGTAGCAAGAATATTTATGCCGTGGATAAGAAGTGAACTCCAGAACTACGCTAATTTTTTAAGTACCCCATAAATTTTTAAAACTGCTTGTCCATGTTTTATCAACATATTTTAAAATTTGGTTTCCAAAATAGCACTGATTGGAAGGCAGGAAAAGTGAATAAATGCTTAACAACTTATGAAAGCATCAGATAACTGGTTCAAAACTAAAAAGTCATTGGATTATATGGAATTTTTCTAACACATAAATACATACTTACTGGATTGTATTTAACGCCTTTTGATGGCAATATTTGTATAATTTGTATGGTGGAACATTGGTTGGGCAACTCGGATAAAAAATATCTTTTTTATGTTCTTTTTATTTGGGTTGTGCTATTCTAAAATTTTTGAAATTTAATGAATATATTCAGGTTACTCTTCGCAGAATAGAAAATTTTCTGAACAGCAGTGTGGAACTTTCGATGTGGAAATGACAATGTCAAACACCATTCTGTATAATGTTTAGATGGATGCATGATCATCAGATTGTCATCGAGTAACCTACTTTGACATCTTTGTTTCCGTAACTATTTTTGCAAAAATTTACAGATCAAATTTCGGAAATCTAATCATTTTCAAAATTTCAGTGAAGATCATCCGATAGATCTGATTTTAGCGACTCAAACCGGGATATTTTGTGGAATAGAAAACTTTGATTCTAGGAAAATATTTAAGGACTGGAATATTAAGATATCTAATAAGAATGTTACTTCATTTAACAAATGAAAATGACTGACGTCCACAAATGAGCATGTTGGTCTTCAAAAATTTCATCTTTTACGCATAATATCATTTAAACGTTTGGCTAGGGTTGTATAAACAGACCATCAACATCAACATCACGAGATTAAAGCCATTCTTTTTCAAGAAATGACACAAATGGAATCCCCAAAGTTAATTTGTGATATCGAAGTATATGATAATATAATTGATTCGAAACATGCTCGTAATCACAAATATCTCTAATTAATGCCCGGTTTTGGTTCATAATGTCTTTGAATGTTAGATGTCTATGATGAGGTCACAAATTTATTTTACTATATGTGACAATGTACCTATACCCATATAGGGTTAACTGCAGGAAGGGTATAATTCTCAAATCAGTCACTTCCCACAAAGGATGAGACGGCCAGAACTACTCCCTCACAAACATATTGATTACTTTTTTTGATCAGTTATCTTTTGAAAGCACGGAAAGAGCCCGAAAAACAGACGTCGAGTCATATTAGACTATTGTATTGACCTTGATGTATGATATGGGTTGTTTATCAAAAATACATTTACCACCAAATCGATAATAAATGATTTAAAATCGAAACCACCGCGCCTGCATTTACCAAATAAATAACGTAAAAATCATCTCGTCACATAAAATAAAACGAAAAATTCACTAGGTAAACAGTTTTCACGCAATATCCAGTTTTCGTCTTATACCTCTGAACATGCTCGTGGAAGAGTCCTGCGAAATATACATAGCATATTTGGAAATATAATACTGTTAACCGATGAGACGCTTTTTATTTTTTAAACTTCAAAACATACGAAACGGGTGGAAAAGATTCATCTGTGACCGAAGGTTGTCTAAAAATTATTGTTTTTAAATAATCTTTTAACGATCATACATATTTGCTAATCAGAGCATGGGTACGATGGTTCATTATATACGGGTTAAAGGGGCTATCATTTATCATACAGTATTTTATTTCCCGTATTAAACACATCAGAGCTGTTATTTTCTTTGACTGTGAATAAATTATGATAAACAGATATTTGTTTGCTAATAAAATTGTATTGCGTTTTATGACAATTTTATCCAAACTAGACGTTTCTTGGCGCTACAAGAGTGGGATAATATGATAATTAGCCACGTGGATTACTTGATATTTGATATCAAAGAATATTAGTGGATAAATATATACTTGGAAATTCGGTTGAATAATTAAATGTGCTGGAAAGATAGGGGAAATCGTAATTGCTAGCCGTCTGCATTTAGGGAATGATGATCTTTAAGGCCTTACATTTAAAAATGTATTGGATTTATTAGTAAACTTCGCATTGGACATAATCGTTAAATTACACTCAAACACAAGTCTAAATTTATTGATTTACTAATCGGTTATGCTCGGAAGCGAAATGGAAATTTATTTCATCTATTATTTGAGAAAAACGTAGTTGACTCAATTTTTGATTGTTTTTTAATCACGAATAAGATAGTTTGTTTTTATCCTCATCACGGCATCAAACACAACTACGACAAAGAGCATTTATTTGATAGTTTTATATCAAATTCCAAACGAATTATACTATGCGCATGTAAAAGAAATCAAGGATCTTGATTAATTTTCTGACACTAGTAGTGGTATGCATAAAATCATTCCTGTTCGCATTTTTACTAGCTATGTTTGTGCTCGTAGACTCTCTGAATTAAAATAACTGCGTCAAAATAAGCTCAAAATTAATGGCATGCAATTCATTAAAATCCCAGGAATTTTAGGTGTATTTCCTCTCCGTAGTTGTGAATCGAAACCAGAGCTCCAAGACAGAATAGCGCGATCGTCATAAACCACACTAAGATCAGTGCACCTGGGAATTGCAAAAGCCTAGAATCGAATTCGAAACCATGCGTCCTTTCCAACGTATCATCCGTGAAGATGAAATCGCGCTGAGCTGAAATTAAACAAGTTGTATACAGTATAACATTAAGAACTGGATTGTGTATAAAAGAGTAAAAAATCCAAAAATCCCGGCTAAATTATCTAAAAATATTACTCAATCCCAGTATAACACGAGCGAACAGTTTCTGTAAATGCCTCTCGAAAAATCCCAACATGGCTAGAATTGGACTGGCCGCCAAGGCGAGCCAGGCTGGTCCATACATCACTTGGAGGAACCTGAAAAACCCTAAATAAGTTAGTATAATCCCAAAGAACATAAATATAGATCGATAAAAATTAGCGAACTTTTACGAGAAAATATGCAGGCACGGAAAAGCGCACATCAGCCTTGTTTTCTTCAGGATATTGGAACGAAACTTAAATTACGACCAGTCTTCGATTCAAAAATATGAAAACTAAAAAATGTTTTTTCTTTAAACATCCATTTGTATTTTTTTAACATGTGAATAGATTTACAACCCGTCTAATCGTCTAACAAATCAAAAAATGCCACGTAGCTGATTAGAATACATCAACCAAAGTATTTTCTTTAACAATGGATGAAATGCTCTAACTGACTGTATCCACTCGGGGATTGCCGTTGGAGGCACACGAAAGGCCTGATCTATTTTTTCCACCCTACACTGTTTTTAATGTTAAGCAACCCAGAGCGTGATATTAAATGCATAATGCCATCAGCCTTTTTCATTCACAAAAACACGTGCTCGGTTATAAAATAACGGATGTTTTAAAATAGGCATAAGAGATGAAAATATTCAAATATTTTAACGCAGACTATCACCAGATTTTATTCGTAGCCAAAATAACAGTACATTAATGACAATGATGGTCGAAAATGGTCCAATTTTAGAATTCAGACAAAAACCGAACAAGCAGAAAATTCTAACCGCCCGAGCAAGCTCATTAAATGAACTAACGGTGTCTTTTGTTCTGATGATCTTTACAGCGTTGGGACAATATAACAGCATATTCAATAAGACGCAATCAACACAAAACCGCGATGAACCACGAATGACATAAATATTTACAGTCTGATTGTAGGGGGGGGGG
>JWZT01002010.1:55724-83456 GCA_000827895.1 Thelohanellus kitauei
CAACGGACTCTTTCCGATTGTGATTTTTGTGCTTTTTTCCAACATTTAAATAATTCGACAAAACTATGCCAGATCTGATTTTAAGATATTTATGCTGATCGAAAGATCCAAAAACCTGAATGATGTATTTACCAAAACCCCATTATTTTAAATTGCGCATGCATTTATAAAATAGATGTGACTGGTTCGATCAATTTTTCTTCAGATCGGGCCTAAAATAAGTGATAAAAGCAAAAATATACCATAATCAATGATCGATATGTACTGATAAGTGAGCCCTTTTTTAATCGATAATGCGGTTTTGATAAGATGCTCACCTATTGTTTTTATCACAATATGGAAATGATATCATGTTATTTTTTTGTTTGACTTTCGAAACATTCTTGTTCAAGATTCACATTTTGAAAATCTTTGATATTTGTCAAGAATTAAATTTTACGCAGAGTCTTTTGTGACGTCATTTTGCTACTAACTTGTATCCATTAATTGTCTATTAGAATTAATCATAAGTATATAAAGAACAGAAATTGACTTTATTCAGTATTAGATAGACAGTATGGCTTTTACTACGAACATTTGGATGAGGCACATTAAAGAGATGTAGAGATGAAACTGGTAATCATTCAATTTTCCACGTTGTATCACAAAAAGAGGAAAGTATTCTGTTATTTTATTGAGTATCACTTTATAAATATTAAGGAATATCGACCGACTTATAGGTCTCGCTGTTTTCTATTGAGCAACGAATCAAATTTATAGACAAGCCCACATTATATCGTGTCAAATTTGAGACATTTAAAATATGTATCGCATAATTAAAAAGGGATTCAATGACTATCCTAATTCGTAGATGACCCATTTAATTCTTAGAAATTTTAAGTCTATGATTTTCAACCAATGTCCAAATTAGCATTAAGTTGAGGGAAATCAAAGTCAGGAAATCCAGAAAAATTTCTCTGAGAACTACATACTGAATCAAATGGGTATATTCATCATATTGTATAGAATTTTATTGAAACACGGATAAATACTAACCGGAGTGTATTTAAAGGTAAATTGATATTTATATAAATTTTACCTTTTAGGGCCGTAAGAATATTCATTCAGATTCAAGAGTGGTTAATAAGCTGTCGTTTATTGAGATTTGATTTTGCCTAACAGCAAAGAATAATTCTAAAATTTACTTTTTATAATAAATTATAATTCGGAACTTTTGAATATCATCTTAAGAAAGTCAGCCATTCTGGACGGAAAATGGTGGATATAAATATGTTAAATGGCCATCGTTTAACATTTAGTTAACTATTTATGGCTCATAACTATTAAAACGTATTTGTTTCTGACATTTTTAAATTCAGAAAAACATATTTTTACCGTTAAATAGTTTTATTCTCATTAATGTCAATTCTATTCAAACTTGATGTTTCTCAAAGCTACAGAAATTGGATAATATGATATCTAACCAAGAGAGGTACGTGATATTTTATTTTTAATAACTTTGGTTGATAAATAATGACGTTGTAATTTGGTTGAACAATTTAAGGTGATAGCAAAAAGGAGGCAGTGGTATTTGTAAGCCATCTGCATTGAGGAAATGATGGTGATATTATGCATAACATTTTAAAATGTGTTAGATTTACTCGTAAACCCTGCTTTGGGGTAAAATCGAAAGATTATACTCCAACACACTATATATCAATTTGTAAGGACCTTTAGTAATTATTTATACACTAAACGATTTTCTACGATAGCTCAGGCCAAATGTAGTTCATCGATTTCTTGAGAAAAATGTAAATGAACGCTATATTTAATCGTTTTGACATCACGAATAAGATTTATTTTATCCTCATAACAGCCTAAAAAATAACTAGGTCAAAGACACTCTATTAGGTCGTTTTTTACGTAAAATATGATTCGAATTACACTATGCGCAAGTATAAAAAATTAAGGATAATTTTTCTGACTCTCGTAGATGTATGTATAAAATCATTTCTGTCGTCGTTTTTTCTTGCCCTGTCTGTCTAAGTAGACTCGATCAATTGATTTAAAAAAGTAATAAGTCAGAATATTCTTTAAATTCTATGGTATGCAATTCATTCATAAACAGAGAAATATAAATATACCCCAACTTCAGTCATATGAACCAGAACCACAGCTCCAAGACAGAATAGCGCAATCGTTATAAACCACACCAAGTACAGTGGTTATGGAAGCGGAAATAAAGCAGAATCGAACTTAAAACCACGCAACGGAATATCTTCCACGAAGATGAAAGTGTTCTTAGCTGAAATCAAACAATTTTATACAATAAGACAAAACGAACTGGACTGTGTATAAACACGTAAACTTCGCAAAAATGAGGGCTTATTTATCTCATAATATTACTCAATACCATTATAACACGCATGAACAGTCTCTGGAAACGTTTCTTGAATAATCCCTAAATGGCCAGAATTTGACTGACAGCCCAGACGAACATAGATATTCCATACATCACTTAGAGGCACTTCAAAAGAGCTAAATATAATAGAAAAATGTCAAAGAACATAAATATTTATAGACAGAAATAAATGAATTTTTACGATTAGATACGAAAGATGTGGACCACGGCTTCGAGCCACTGTAATGATGAGTAATATAGGACGCCTCTTCAATTGCGGGCCGTCCTTGGTTTCAAGAAAAAAAATTATATCTTATCTTAAAACATAGGGTGTTAATTTTTTAATGTTTCCCTAGATTTACAACTCGTCATTTCGTCGAAACAATACAAAATGATACGTTTCTTATTAAAACGCATGAACAAAAACGTCACATTTATTAATTGCCGAAATATTTTAAACGACTGTACCCACTTTCCGATAGCCGTTCGGAAAACCCGAGAGTCTCAATCTTTTTCTTCCAAAAGCAGTTATTTTATGATTTTTTTGCAAACAAAAGCGCTTTATTGGGCCTAAGACTATCAGCCTATCTGATAAGCTTACAGCATGCTTAGACTGATCGCTTAACCAATATTTATATATATATACCAGAGATGTAAATATTAATAATTTTTTAAACAGACCATCACTAGAGTTGATTAGTAGTCAAAATACCATTTTTATAATGACACTCAAGGTCATAAATGGTCAAATTCGAGTATGGCGACGAATCCGAACAAGCTGAAAATTAAAAAACTCGAGGAACAAGCTCAGAAAATGGAAGAGCGGCTTCTTTGTTCTGATTATTTTCAAGTGGTGGGACAATATATCAGCTTATCCACAAGGCGACAATCTACAATAAACGGCAATGAGCCATGAAATGATATACATATTAACACGTTGTATGGATGCTAGTAAAATCGAGAGAATAACGGAGTCATTTCATACTTCCATAATTCAAGACTCGAAACCAAGGCTTGGGATAGTCCTTAAGATTTCATCCGAATGCTCATAAGTTTTATAGCTTCTGGTGTATGTTGAAATCAAAACCTAGTCGTTGTTGAACGCGAGTGACATGTATACCTATAATAAGTCTCATTAAGCCATGGTACTGCTCACAAACTTAGGCGACGTGTTAAAAAATTATGTCTATAAAATAACTTTATGGGATCTGCCACTCGGTTAAACTCGTCCTGGTGCTATTCGATATTTTGGTGAATATTATTAGCTATAGCGCAGTATTAGATCTGCAGTGTAAGAGATACTCTACAACCATAATCGTAAACGATGTTGAACTGCGATAAGAGAACCAAAAACAATTTATATACGATAAGTGATATGTTATGGTAATTCATTTGTCATGAGTTCCCTTTTTTCGAAGAGATGATGTCCAATTTAAGTCAAACCTGATCAAAATCTTTGAGAATTTTCCAACCTAGAATATCCAATATCGCCTAATTACTTTATTGACCCAAAAACACAAAATTACAAAAACTAATTTGTTGTTTAACATCGAATTTATGGCCAAATATCTACTCATTACCCAAGAAAGAAGTCTAAGATGTATTTGGATATCCATCATTGCCACGTGTACAATGTTTGTAACTTTTACGTGATGCAGATATCTATGACGTCATTAAATGACGCGAATGATTTTAAACAGCGAGTACTCTACGCCGCATTGACTTCTCAACAAAATTTAGATAAAAAGAATTGTATTTGGCTTCTTTCAACAAAAATATATGAGTGATTCCTCATCAAGTCAGAAAATGTTCTAATTAATAGCCACAACTAGACTGTAAATAATAGCCAATCGAGATCGGTGAAAACCGAAAAAAGTGCTTAAAATATACATTTAACATGGTATAAAAATAAAAGACTTCTTGTATGGAGCTCACATGATTTTATGACTGAATCTTCAAGATCAATATGCTTTTTGCGATCATTCAACTCACTCCATCCATAGATTGATTGATTAATATTCCGGTAAAATATAAATCAAAACTTGATAATCATACAAACGATAAATTTAAATGTCATATTTCCCTACGCTATATTGTCCTTTTTGTATGACCAGAAGAAGGGATCAAAGCGAATATCACCATCGTCTGCATAAGTTTCCACTTTAAGGATTAACACTGAAGGAAATATATACCAAAATGTCAAAAGTACCATAGATGCACACACCAGAAGTTCGAAAATGTTGAAAACGATCACATTAATTGATCGAGTAGACAAGAGTTTCATGTAGGCGGTACACAGAGCCGCGCTACGATTCATATGATTCACGTCTATCTAGATTAATTATAAAAAATGTTTTTAAAACCTTGAATATCTAGATGAAGTGTGTCAAAGATTCGGCCCGTGTGCAAGTCCATACAAATTGCCGAACTCTTGCGCAATCATGTAGTAAATGACATTCATCGTGCTAAAATGTATACAAAAAAGTCTTCTTGATCTGTTGGTCTCAGTCATTATTTGAATGGATATTCAAGTAGCAAGCGCCTCCCCATAATACACACGCTCCATATATATTGGATTCTAATATGATTTTCCATAAAATGTTCTTAAACCACAACAGATTGAAATATTTTTAGTAGAAATGATGCCTAACATTAATTAAAATAACCATGTGCGAAAATTTAATGGTTGATATGATATTTAATAAAATGCTCTTCAACCACGACGAATTGAGAAAATTTTGAAATTGTTGCCTTAAATTTATTCTAAACCCCTAAAGATTAATGTTTGTGAGTTTCGGTTCTAAATTACCCACCAGACGATCCATATAAGCGAATCATTCTAATAAATGTTCTTGCATGCACGTTTGTTGGCTAGGAGGTGGGAGTAAGGTAGAGCGCATGCTATTTGAATACATTTGAATGCACTATAATGCATCATAATGCATTTAGTAATTGTAGTATTCAATTTACTTACTCAACTTTCTCTTAGGTTTACTTTACACAAATCAAGTATATTCCTGCCCTCTGGTGGACGTGTCGTGTATTTGTTCTTTTATATTCGTCTATAGATAAATTAACAACGTTTCGGAGTATTTCATACAATGAACCATAAACAAAGAGAAAAATACATACCGAACGTCTCGTTATTCATACAAAAAATGGAAAGGCAATTATTTGATAATTGACGTCATTTATTAACCAACATGTTTTATCATACTGTGGCCAATTGCTGTTGCGAAAGAGTATAATGTCCGAAGATATTATGAATCTAATGATATTGGATTTTAAAATTACATGGGAAAGCGACGAGAAGATATATTGCTGACTGTAAAAGAATTGAAGAAACAACAGTCCTTTAAAAACATCAATATTACAAAAAATCTGCTGTAAAAGCCAGCCATTCCATATCCGATCAGTTAGCTTTGGCCACAAACCCGTTTTCGGATAGAGAAATGATAAATAAATGCAGGTTGTTGAAAGCAGAATCGATTTATCCTGATAAGCGACAAGCATGTGCTACTATAAACCTGTAAAGCAACATGATTTCAGAAAGAGAATTGTTGATGTTGCACGTGATCTATATAGTCAGTTTTCAAAAAATAAAGTCGTTTCTCGCTTTGAAGTTGATTTGGATGGCAGATAGAAATATAACTGCCATTACATACTTGCCGATTTCATTCGAGGAGTTGGTAAATATATCAACATACCGGAAGGATTTATTGAATTAATGACAATGAAGGGTATAATCACTGCAGATGATGTATATAAACGTTTAGGAGAACACATTGACCGACTTTCTGTTGATTGGAAGCAAGCTGTGAGCCTGGTCACCGACAGAACACATTAATTGTTAGGCAGGAAAGTTGGGATCGCAACAAAGTTGAAAGGAAAGCTACAACAACTGAATTAGAATTCGGATTTCTGCAATGTCCACTGCATTATACATCATGAATCGCCTTAAACGTAATCCATGAAGGTGGGAAGCGAAATGAACGTAGTGTTATATTAGGTAAATGACGTCATATCGAAAGGTCTTAACGACAGAAACTTTAAAAGAATGTTGGATGGAAATTCGGAACTTCTGTCTGCCATTTCATATGTAAGTTAGATAGATTAGCCAGAGTTCTGTTCATTGCCGTCTTTTCAAATTGAATTATGAGATGAAAGTATGCCCAGTCTTAGAATTGAGTGACAATACATGGCTTACAGATTTTGATTTTTTAGTTGATCTTACTTGGCAAATTAATGAAATTAACAGAAACACAGGGAAATAATACACTCATAACCAATCTTTATGAAAGCATTTATGGTTTTAGCCTGAGCACGAGTAATAGGAACAGCAGTAGATTGAAAATAATCCAATTCATTTTCTAACTCTAACAGTTTTTTTTATCATCTGGCTTGGTTAATATGATTTATACACCGATTTACCATCAAAATTTCAGCCCTTTGAAACGAATTCACGAGAAAATCTGCTGATTCTAAACCTATGACAGATATAGTTGGAACTGTTCGACACCCGTTCTCAATAAATGATCAAACAGGGACATGAATTACGAATGCAGTTACCGGGTTTTACATTAAAACATGTCCACCGTAATTTTCAATTGTGTCTACCCAACACTCATGCGTTATTTTTTTATGCTACATTATTTAAAATAATGACAGAAAACGATGAATTTAACCGGAATGTTCGAATAATTTAATATGGATGTCCAAATAATTATCAATAAAATGGTCAATTACGACGAACAAGAAATAAAACTATACATGTTGTATTAAAAAAGCTGGCGCGCACGCAATAGGTGGACACGATATAAAATCACAGTGGACATGTTTTAATATAAAAACCGGTAATAAATATTATATGTGATTCCGTTTGAAGGATGAATTCGGTTCAGTTGACACTGGAACATATTGCGCATTAAATGGAACAAAATATCTTATGACGACTGCCTTGTCTACAAGAATATTATCGTAGATCAGAACAACTTATGTTTGCAAGCATTTTTTTTTCTGTTGTGAATTCAAATAAGACAAAATATCTCTCAAAACTGATAGATACTCATTAAAATGCCGCTTTTAAAGTTTCTACAGCTCAGACGCTTACATCATACTTTGGTAGACTTGTCAGTATTACGCGCTGTCAGATATCTGGAACACCAATTTTTAAATTACTTAATCGATTTATATACTGTGGAAAATTCTCTTTAGCTTATAGAATATAAATTGTGAATAAAATTTAAATTTTAGAATTTCTTTTTTTCAAGATCAGTAACATTAAATTAAATCGGTTTATATGCCATGGAACGACTCTAATTTATTAAATGTTAATGTTATTCAAATTAAAAAAAGCAGAGGGTTTACCCTGTTTTCGACAGTGGATTATTCAAATGTAGTATACTGACCAGCGGAGCACTTTTAGAACTCTACGCTGCTCACAATGGGAAATGAGTTTGACACCCATGATCTGGATATAATTAAAAATCGCTTTTATTCCCTCTGAGCGAGCACATCGCAAGGGATCAAAACGACACATACATATTGTTCCCGAATAATTGGTTTTGGCATGATCTGTATAACTCTTTGAATGTGAAAATTCCATGCCACGAAATAAGAATGTTGATGTTTGGCATCGCACGGTGTGTTTACACGATAGACATTGGGGTTGATGGAATATTATCCGATAATCATTGTAAAGCGATCCATTCAGATAAAGATGATATGGATATTAATATTTTAATCATTCATATCACTTACTTATAAAGAGGTTTGTTGATATCTTTAATAAACATCGTTCACAGAAAGAAAGAACACAATATTCGGTTTTTGTATAATATCAATCATCTTAACAGACACATGACGTCATTAAATAGGTAATTAATATTGATATGGATATAGAACGTAATACCTCGTATCTTAATAAGAAAGCATACGCGATGTGATTTATGGGGCAATGCTCAAGGCCCATAATTATCAAAATAACAACCATCGTCGTTGTTTAATAAAGGGGAACCACCATCGTTATCACTGACCAAACAACACATGATTGATGCGGTGGAAGATGAGATTAAAGCTTTAATCTTGGTGTAAGTGTCACTTCAAGGACTAAAATTCACGAAAGATGGCAGAGCGATGAAGGTAACAAATTATGCGGTTTAATTATCTCCATCACAGGGACATCATTCCATCACATATTATCCATTCTATATGTAAAAACATCTACAAAATCCATTCAGTATATGAATATAGTGAATGTACTGATTCATGTCCCTTGTAATTAAGACTTATCTTATGCTTCAGAGTTTCGTTAACGTTCGTCTCTTTTTTCCTTGAAACAAATCTGTTATAAAAACGTAATTATGGTAACATATGAGATATTGCCCAACATTTCTTTTTCAGCATCGACAATTAAACACAACTATGATTATGTTCGAAAACTACTGATTTGTATATAGTGAGTTTAGATGTAATATCTGCACTGTCTAGCTTACGTAAATAAGTTTCACATGCGCCATATCTTGTGTTTCATATTTTCAATAAATACAACAATGCATAATATTTGAGGTTTTATTTAAAAATTCACAAACACTGGTCGATAATTTTACATTTTGGTCTCTTTCAGATCAACTACTATCGGTGGTTGACGGCTAGACATGATTCAGTAATATACATCCACTGTATGTACATCATTGTGCACTCAAATGATCCAAGGTCATACCAACGAAGGTTTAACGACATCTATATATGATTAAGGTAACTGATCATGATAATTACACTGAACAATCTAGTGAATTAGATCTTAGAAAGACATCTTGACTATAATTCTAGTGTATAATCAACATCAGTTTCATTTATTGTAGTTGTTTTCTGCGTAGCCGCTTGACACCAGACACGTAATTGTCAATCTATGTTCTTATCTTCATCAAACGCAACATTTAAAAAATCAACAGTGTAAGAGATCAAATAGGAGTATTGGCGATCTGAGCACACTTAAATGAGTACTTATTTAAAAGTCTGATAAGATTGGTGATCTGTGCAATACAAACACGGTTTGTGAACTTATTCAGATAGTTATAAAATTGGATAAAACTATGTTAGGTCAAATTTGAAGATTTTGAAGATGATTTCAAGATAACAAAGCCGAAATGATGCATTTCCCAACATATCCGAAACATTTAATGACACACATACTTCCACGAAGCATCGAATAATATTTATGAATATTTCGATCATTCACTTTCCATAGCTTGATAAATTTTAGCGCACGAAGCCAAAATATTCCATATATACTATTTCATTTATCTATCACGTGTGTGAGCTGCTTTCTAATGTATCAATATTATATAAATTTTGCCCACCGGTTGTCTTTATTACAATTGAATAAGGTTTAAGTTCCTTTGTTTGATCTTTTAAATATTCTGGTTCCTGATTCATGATTTTATTGACTTTAATACGTGACAAGTAGTAACTTTTTTGGAAAATCGTGATAAGGTCATTTTTTATGAACTTCTAGCCACCGCGCGTCGATTTCGTTTTTATCACATAAATGGTCAATAAACAGAAACTGACCTTTTAGGTTGTTCTATGCACAATAGGGCTTTTAATACACACATTAATATCGAACGGTTTAAAGAGAAGATTTTAAGGAGATATATGATATCCTTACTAACGTAGCCGCGCTGAGTGGTCCAGTCAGGCGACCGCTAGGTGAGAATCTATATGAGGTGGTTCGACTCTGTCCGTACTCACCTTTTACATAACAAAGATATTACCAACTAAATTGTTTACCTCCTAATTCTCCATCTATTAAAATTTTATCATTGAAAGAGGAACGTATTCTGTTTTTTGAGTAGGGCAACATAAAAATCGAAGAATATCAATAGAAATAGATATTTCATTATCTCTTAATTGAGCCGTGATCAAAATTTTTAGACCACATCCTACATATGGTGTTGTAGTTGAAAAATCAAGAATAGTTATGCCGTTAACCAAAAAAGATTCCACGATTCAAAATTTTTAGAACTTTAAAGTCCATATTTTAAAAATTATTTAAAAACTGGCATTGGTTTAAATGAAGCCAAAGTCAGGACATGTCAAACAATTTCCTGAAACAGCAGAAACTAGATCGAGACTGTTAAATCTACTAGATTGTATGGAATTTTATCTCCGCAAGGATAAAAACTAACGGGATCCTATTTAAGGTGTTTTGATGATAATTTTAATTGAATAAACAAGGTAGCAAATAGGCTGCAAAATTCTGGTGAAAAAGTAACTTGATTTATATTTTTATTTCTTGAGTTGCGATCTTTTTAAAAAGAAAACTGGTTGAATAAATTCAGCCCGCTTGTCTCAGTTGTAAATTGTTTTAAAAGAAGTTTACACCTTTCGATGCTGAAATAAAAAAGTTGAACACTAGTCCGTACAGTGTTCAGATACATGCATTACAACCTGATGATCATCGAATATCTTCTGTTGACAGTTTAGATGCCTAATTATCTTTTAGAAAATGTACAGATCCAATCTCGGAGATCTAATCATTCGTACCATTTGATTGAAAAATATCGGATATATATGATTAGAGATGAAAACCTGAATTTTTGGCGATATCGAAAATTTTGATCCTTCCCAATTATTTTAAGCACAGTGTTTCAGGATATCCATGCTTTATGTTATTTCATTTATTAAAAGAGAAAGACTGATATCCATTAGTATGATGGAATTCAAAAAAATTTATCTTTTGCGCTTAATATCACTCGGCCATTATTTGTGGATTGACAAAAGAGACTACAAATATCAACACCGCGTCAATGAAGTCAAACATGTTATAAAAATGACAAAAATTTAACCCCAAATGTTGATTCGGCATTGATCGATGTATGACACAATAAAATCGATTCGAAGCATGCTTTTTATCACAAATATCTCAAATTGATGCCACCTTCAGGTTCATACTGTCTTTGAATAATGGGTGTTTGCGATGAGGTCACAAAGTTAGTTTGTCTAATTAGACAGTGTAACTTTTTATAAACAGAATTGTAACTACAGGAAAGAAACAATTTTGAAATATGCTAATGACCACAAAGTTTCAATGTTAAGCAATGTTATCTTTTACACATCAGTTATTTCCTTGTTCGACCTGTAATTTATAGAAAGCTTGAAATAAAAGCCTAAAACACAGATGCCATGTCATATTAGATTATTCATTTGATATTTGATACGTGGTATCGGTGGTTTATAACAGAGGCATTTACCACAAAATTGATAATAAATGATTTACAAACTAAACCACAACGCATGCATCAAAATTACAAACTAACCATAAAAATGTTTTAAACATTAATCGAAACGTAAAACGTCGCCATATACACAGTTTTCACGCAAAAGAGAGATTTCAGGTGATCAATATTTCCTTGATCGTGGATGCGCCCCATAAAAAATATCCTTCGCATATTTAGAAATAAAACACATTTAACCGATAATATGATTTATTTAACTTCAAAATACTCGAAACCGGTAGGAAAGATTCATCTGTTTACGAAGATAATCGAAAACTCTATTTTAGTAATTATTTTAAAAATCAAATATTTTTTAATCAGTGGATGCAGACCATGGTTTACAATATATAAACGCGTAAAATTGCGGTAATTTAGGATTTTATATGTTATTTCTGACTGAACTATTCAACCGTGCTATTTTAGGACATTTTTAAATTAATAAACCGAGCAAATAGATATTTATACCGATAAAGTAGTTTATTTCTCATTTATGCCAATTTTATTCCACCAAGCCGATTTTAGGGGCCACAAAAGGTGGACAATAGGATTTTTTGACAATACGCCTAGGTGATATTCGATGTTGAAGAATGTTTTTTTATCAATCATTAATTTTCAATTTGGTTGAATAATTGAATGCGCTAGCACAGTAAAGGGTATTTGTAATCAGTAGCCTTTTTAATTGATAGAAGAACGGTGATATCAGGGCCTAACAATTAAAAACGAATAATATTTACTTAAAACGTCGTATTTCACAAAATCGATACATCAAACACACACACACATAGACACAATATACCAGTTCCCGAGGATAAAGGCCGACTTTTGACTGATGTCATTCAAAAGTTCCGAAGGAATGCATTGAAAAAGTTAAACGATAAATTTGAGAGAGATTATTACTGCTAGAAAAAAATTAAATCTAACTAAACCATTCAGACATTCGAATTCTGAACCTGAATGAATATTCTCACGCCTTTTTAAAGATAGAATCTTTATGTTACTTTTTAATAAATTCAATGTGGGAATCTTTGGATATCCTCATCTGAAAATCTGCCTTTGTGCCCCAAAAATGGTATATGTCTAAACTAAATAACCTTTTTTTGAATTTACCTATTTGCTCATCAGTTATCGTCCATAGCTAAGAAGATATTTATTTCATCCATTGATACAGAAAAAAACGTATATTGCATCAATTATGAGCATTTTAGATATCATGAATAATATGGTTCGTTTTTGATATCAAAAACAGCTAAAACCGTAACTAATAAAAAGATCATATCTTCGGTAGTTTTCATGTAAAATGACAACCAAATACCACAATGCACGAAAGAGGAAGATCTAGGATCATGGCCCAATTTTTCTTACACTCGTCGCGAATGGCCAAAAATCATTCAAGTCAACATTTTACAGAGCCCTGTTCGTGTTTGTAGATTCGCTCAATTAAAATCAATTTATCAAAATAGGCTCAAAATAAATGACATGTAATTCATTCATCGAACACGATCTTTTTAGGTATTTCGTCTTTGAACCTGTGAATCAAAACGGATGATCCAAGGCAAAACATAACCATGGTAATATGCCACACCAAAAGCAGTGGATATGTGAGCGGCAAAAGCTCGGAATCGAACATGTAATCCTGAAACGGATCTTTCGTGAATATGAAAGTGTTCTTAGCTGAAATCATAAAATTGCATACAATAAGACAAACCATACTGGACTGTATATAAACACGAAAACGTCGCAAAAATCAGGGCTAAATTATTTTAAAATGTTACTTAATCCCATTATACCTAGCCCAAACATCGTCCTGTAAGTCTTTTTTAAAAATCCGACAACAGCTAGAACTGGACTTACAGCCAAAACGAAAAATGCTATTCCATACATCACTTGGAGGAGCCTGAATAGCCCTAAATAGGTTAGTTGTAATCCTTAAGAACATTAAAATATTTATATAAGAAATTAATGAATTTTTTCGAGAAGAAACATGAAAAAATGGGAAGCCCGACCCGAGCCCATGTATTGATTCCGAATATAGGGACAAACATTCATCCCTTACCGTACTTAATTGCGAGAACTAAAATTTTTTTATATTTTATCATTAAAATTAATGGTGTAATTTTGTTAAAGTTTGAATAGATTAACCACAGGCCTAATCGTCGAAAATATCACAACTTCTGTATGGCTGATAAAACTTCATCAAAAAAAGTTGATTTCAAAATTGGACGATATTCTTTTTGCTGACTGAGCCACTGGGGGATTACAGATAGAGGCACATAAGAGGCTAGATCTTTTTATAAAACCACCATTTATTTTTGATGATTTAAAGCAACAAAAATCGTGAAATTGGGCCAAAGGCTATCAGACAAGCTTACAGCGTGCTCTGTCTGATTCAATTACGTGTGGATATATTCATAAATTCTCACGCAGACTATCACCAGAGTTTGTTCATAGTCAAAATACAACTTGGATACTGATAATCACGGTCAAGTACGTGACAAATTCGAGGATGCTGACATACCCGAACGATTACCACGCAAAAAGACAATACCTAAATGAGCTCAGTTATTGATTGAGCGGCTTGGGGAATGTTGTGATTGTTTTTAAATTACTCTGATAAAATTATCTTGTGCAATAAATGGCAATCCACTACAGAACCTAAAACAAATACGATGAGCCAAGAACGACATTCATATCTACAGTCTGATTGTTGAGATTATAGTAAAATCGAGAGAATAAACAAAACCATTTCTGAATTCCACAGTTCAGGTTTGAAAAACATAAAATTGGTATAGTCCATAACTGCGCACGAGAATGCGCCTCCTTTTCTTAGCTTCAGGAGTACGAATAACCCAATATCAAGAAGTTCTGGAAAGCGAAAACATGAAAGCATTTCTAATGTATAAAAACCTTTAAGTACTACTCACCATGTAACGCACCGAATCAGGAAATAAGTATGAATAAAATAATACCACGGGATCTGTCATCAGGTTAAGTAATCGTGGTCCGAGTCACTATTTTGGTAGATACTATTATATATCCAGAAATATTAGATATGAGGGGTAAACAAATAACGGATGGCTATATCCACAGCTTATGAACTGATTTGAGCGATCCATAAAGAGTTATATTGGATACGTTCATACACTCATGGTCAAGAGTGCTCCGTTTTTGGAGAAAAGATGTCAAACCAGACAGAATATCTTTCGTCTTTTTCCAACCCCGAATATCTATGTCCAACGCCTCATTACTTAGTTGAGCCAAAAAGCAAAAAATGCCGAAAGCAAATTTTTTTCTTACAATCGGATTTATGGCCAAATATTAATACATTACGGAAGAAAGGAGGCAATAATGGATTTTAAGATTTTAGTAAATGCATCCTGTTTAACGTTGGCATCTTTCTACATGGTAATGATAGCACTCAAAAGATTAAATAACAAGAATGATTTTTAACGAGGTGGTCATGGACATACAAATCATTATTCAGCAATGTCTTAATTAAATAATTGTATATGATTCTTTGTAACAAAAGTATATACTAGAGTTATTCCCCACGACGTAGGAAAACAAGGGAAATGAAAAGCTTGACTTGAAGTTCAATTTATTATCAACCTGGATATGCCATAACCGAAACTATATATTCAAAACATACACTAGACAACATAAAAATTAGAGACTAGATCACAGGTTCAAAAACCCAAGCTCACGAGCAAAAATTTTATCACCAGCTATTTGGAGGCTACTTGAGGAGCTCAAAATTTTTGGAATTTATTAAGGATAAAAAAATAATTTAAAGCACATCTTCAATTCGCGATTATAAAATATTGTGGTGGTTTTTAAATCGTTTATTTGTGTCCAAAAATATGATCAGTATAAGTGAAATATTAACCATTTTCTACCTTCTTCGAAAAATCAAAGTGCGCATGATTAAATTTAGTTGAATGATACAACTGTTTGTTGCCAGCACTAAAAGAAATTATTTGCTTTAATATGCTTTTTCATAATAGAATAAAATTTTTATAAATCAAAACACGGATAGCAATAACTAAAAATTGAAAATTGTAAAGAAACGAATAGGTGACTCTATTTCTTTGATATGAATTCAACTCCGATTTGAGTAATAAGTTTGCCTGACCCTTCATCGCGTGACTCACCTGTTTGCTTGACGCGTATTTTTGTTTCACATCCAAAAACCTGATTTTTCACGTCACAGCTTGACAAAACATTCTGAGATAAATGTCAAAGACCCACTCAATTCGGATTCAAAGAAAATAATTCATTAATAGAATGGATGTAAACTCACGAGTTATTTTTCACCAAGAATAACTAAATAATCAAAAATGTTGTGCATGCGCCCTAAGAATTCACTCTACTATTGGCAAGCAAAAAGAAGCAGTTCACAAATGGAGAATAAATAATAAAACCTTCTCTTAGCATAGCTTCTAATGCATGGTTACAAAAACTGCGAGAAATATTTTTATCAGATCTTCTTATCTAATAATACGATGACTAGCTGAGTAAATGAGTTAGCTAGTGATGCTCATCGTCAATTACAATTAAATATAAAAATATGTAACATTTTTTGAATTTTAAAGCAGAATCGAATGACATATTTGACACAGCTCAGGTCTCAGTGTATGCTCGAGCAATGAAAGACAACTTAAGTCATTGGATCACGAATTGGAATTGAGGGTCTTCATTGAACTATCAAAAGAATGCCTCTGTATTCAACCCTAAAAAATCTTATTGAGAAATAAAACATAGAATTGGTAAAATTGGTCAGTATATGTACAGGTAGGGCCATTGATATCATAAGAAATGAATCGGCATGTCTGAAATTATAAGAACAGTTTTTAGGTATCCAATATTTGAAGTATCACCGCACTATTCCTCTTGAAGCGTGAGTGGAAAAACATTAAATTAAAACATGTCATCGATGTTATTCTTCGATGATTCAAAAAAATCTAAAGAGAATCACCGAACAAGTCAAAGTTCAGGCAGTTTCTATCCGAGATGAAATATGATTACGGTGAACGGCTGCAAAGTTGTGAATTTAGATGCCTATCCAAAGAAAAGATTCTGTCAATTTTTCTAAGACTGATAAAAAGTATCTATCTGTGTCCTTTTCGAACGAATAAATTACAAACAAAACGTTAATAGATATTGAATGATGACTGCTTTACAAATTTAATATTTTTGGTAGACTTGAACTATGATTTACACTGTTTAAATGAGAGGCTTCAAGGCAAATAATAACTAGTCAGAAATTTGTGATGTCATAGATGCATTCAAAATGAACCTTTGTCTGCTTATCGGATGGCCAGCAGAAGGAAAATTAGATGCGTTTTCGACGCAATAGGCTCATTTACTAGACCAACACATTTCAGGTTTTAAGGTACTGTATTCAAGTGTAAAGTCGTACGAAGTTTTTTTAGTAGAGATTTAAAGAATTTGAAAAATAGACGAATAATTTGACCGTCTTTATGTATGCCTTTTTTTTGATTTTTCGAAACCAAGATTGGCAAATTTCATGAAAACCTTCAGTTAGAGGCCAATGACATGAAATTAATAAAATGCAGAGAAGTAGATTTCGGGAGCACACTGTTTCATTTTCACTTAACCATGAAATTTCATTCTGGCGGTAACGGCATGAAGAACAGCTTCAAAACACACGTTCGATTGCCTGAAGATACACAATCGTTTTGGTTCTACCTACAGATGTGAACAGTCATTTACAGCGAAGACAGTTATACATAAGAAACATGACCTCTGTGCCCTTATGAAATGAGAATTGCATCACTGTGCCCAAACATTGAAAAACTGGCATAGGAGATAAATTAACTGTGTACTAAGAAGATAATTTTGTCACCAATATTTTTATAAATATATATATCATGAAATATGTCTTAATCATAAAATGATGCGATTTAAAAATTAGTGATTTTATATTTCATATACGATTACTGCCGATTAAATATGAGATTAATCTACGTATAGAATTTTATGAGGTTGTTGCTCGCCGAGTTTTCCGAAACGGATAAAGTTACTCGTGGTGTATAAAGATTTGGAATCACTGATCTAGATGTACAAATATCAAATGCTTTTTAGACGTAATTTGAAGATATATACGCTGTTAGCAATTATCACTCACTCGGTCCCGAAAGTGACCGAAAAAAATTCTGGTAAAATATAATTAAAATCATGAAAATCATAAAATATAAAAAATACCTGTCACGTTTTCGTACGATGTATTTACCTCTTTGTATGACCATAAGAACGGACCAAAGTAGATATCTGATGGGTCGTTTAACGACCCGAGTTTAAGGATGAACAAAGAGGGATATATACACCAACATGTCATTAGAACCAAGGATGCGCAACTTAGGAATTCGAAAAAGCCAAACAAGATAACGTCAACTAATTGAGAAGATGGCAATTTCATGTAGGCGGTACGAAAAACCGCGCGGCGAATTATAGGTTTCACACCTTTCTAGACTCATTTTAATGATGTTTAGTACGCTTTTAAAATCTAGAGATAAAAGTATCTCTTATCTCGCATGGGCTCGACAATGGTTAGGGATCAAAACACCACATCCTTATCGTTCACGAAACAATGACCGAATAATTATCGGTATCACTCGTGAAAGTAACAAATCTTTGCCACGAAATATGAATGATGATGTTGGGCATGGTAGGCAGCGTTTACACGGCAGACTTTGGATTTTATGGAGTCTTATCCGATAATCATTGCGAACGATCCTATCAGATATAAACGATACCCATATTAATGATTAATATATTAATCGCACATATCACTCATTTCTAATCAGGTTAAATGACGTCTTAAATAAAGATCCCCCACAGAACGACAAAAAAACAAGACATTTATGTTTTGTAAAGAATTTCAATCATATAAATTACCCTCTGACGACATGGTTCAGGTCATTAATATCAGCGTATTACGTAATACCTCGTGTCCTAATCAAACAACTTACGTAACGTCATTCTATGTACTGTCTAACAGCCCTAACTATCAAAAATTTTTGAAATCGTAAAGTTCTAATAATTTGGAAGAATCATTGTTATCACCGCTCTAACAACACTTGATTGATGTGCTATAAGGCAGGATAAAAGCTTTATTTCGGTTTTGATGTCTCATAAGTGGCTGAAACTTTCTCAATATGGGAGATTAACAAAGGTAACTGTATTACGACATCGGATTATCTCTTTCCTAGGGAATATTTGGCCGTTAATTGTCTATCTTAAAGCTAGAAACATCGATAAAATTCATGAAGTTTAAGAATTAAGGGAATGTACGGATTCCGTAAACTTGTAATTGGGACTTATCTGGCACTTTCACAGTAACGCCAATGTTCCCTGCTTTTTACACCCAAACCAATTTGCGGTGCCTTATAATTGATTTCGAATATCGACAGATGCGCAGTTTTTTTCTCGTTCAACTATAATAGAATTTTATTAAACCACGTTGAATTCGGTGAATTAAAACTAGTTAGTGACGTGTTCTTTTATTCACCGTAAATATAGGATTCTTTGCTATTGTAGAGATTTACGCAATTGTTTCAATTAATCGATTCCATCATATTGTTGATTGAGTCCAATAGCGCTGTTTTTTTTGAATGATAGAGACGAGATGATGTGGCATGGCCAGTGATTGAACATATTTTGAACTTTGTTCAAAAAGGCAGAATTAGGTAGAATCAAGAACTTTGTGGTCTGCAAAACCTAGTTTTATAACATGACCCACCTTTAAAGAAATGCCAGTTTAGAATCTCTAGCCCATAAAAACCGCACTAATACACTGAATCAACACAAGAATGGAATTGATTCCAGCTAATAATTTCCTAAACCTCTACAATCGGATGGAATTAAACATTTCTATATGTAAAACAGAAGAAAATATCAAACAATTTTAATTTGCCAAATTAGATAACGTTTCTTCTTATGTCAAATAAAGAATGAGGAAAACCCGCGTTTGCGCCAAAGCTCGAATTTAATTTCAAGACACTGCATTATTAATACGTAAGGATGCTCCAAAATTATGTAACATTGCCCAGCACTTGTTTTCAAAGATCATCATCCATGAAATACAACTCAGAATATGAATGAAAGCCTTATATTATGTCAGTTTATATGCAATATTAACCCGCATTCTGGCTTACGTCAATCAATATAACATGGCCGTATCCTGTGTTTTTTTTACCAATTCAACTAGGGCTTATAGTACAGTTTTTCCACAATTATTAATAAACATTGTTCGATAGTTCTATAGTTATTCTCATTCAGATCGACAACCGTCGGTGGTTTGACACTCGATTTAATCACCTATAAATACATGACCCTTACAACCACCTTTTTGCTCTGATCTGAAATGTGAATGCGTCTAAAAAGGTTAAATCACATTCGATACATTATTATGGTTATGAATCCGAATAATTACACTCAACCACCCAGTTAATTAGATTATAGAAATACATCAGGGATTTAACTCATCAAATTATCATGAACATGTATAGTTTAATTTTCTGCCGTGGTTTCTATCAATCGCGACTTGGCATCAGATATTGAGAATTAAAATATGACATGATCATCGTCAAATGTACCACGAAACAAACCGCAGTTTTACGAGATAGATAATCAGTATCGCTGCTCTGAACCAAATTGGTTCGTTTTTATTATCGAGTGTTTAAGTAAACTTGTGACTTGCGTTTTCCAACAGTAGTTTGTTTGCTCCATACGCAAATTTACAGGTTTTGATTAAACTGTATCATACTCATCAAAAAGATATTTGGGAAGTGTGAAATATCTCCGAAACTTACATGATTCATATCATACCATCCCCAGAATGTTAAATGACCAGTAAACTTCCTAAAATATTAAAAAAAAATATACACGACGGTTACGATCATTTACTCGAGTTCATTTGCCGAATCATAGTGGCACAGCATCCCAAAATACCTCAAATAATCATCTATTTGTGTTATATGTGATGAACACATTTCGATCCGATCAGAGTTATTCATATATTGCCCGTACTTTGTGCTTGTTACAAATTGAACATGGTATCATATAAATTGCTTGATTTTTGAAGCATTTGGCTTCCTGATACTAGTTTTAAATTACTTTGCAATTTGTCAAGAACTATTTTTTTGCATAATCATGCGTGACGTCATTTTGTTACCAACTTATAACCACTTCACGCTAATACCGTTTGAATGCCACCTGCAGTCAACAAGCATATAAACAGATTATTAGTGGTTCGATGCACATTATGACTTTATACAAATATTACAGGGTTTTCGGTTAAAATTACCGTTTGTTAATCCAAATGCCTGCGGCTGTTTTTTGCGGCGGTATTCATTTCAATTCTGCGGACTAAAAACCACATTGTACTGGAAACAGCCACACCAGGACCGAAAACCCTGTCAAGTGGGCGTATTATCGAGAAAGTATGATGAATTACACTGTTTATCAGTCAATTTTCAATTTTTAAATGTTATCACCCAAATGGAGTAGTATTTTGTTGATTTATTGAGGTGCGCAACGCAAAAATTCAAGAATATTGACCAAAATATAAGCTTCATATCCTATAATTAAACGGACATTCAATTTTTCCAACAATAAAAGACTATGAATTAACGAATTGTAAGCAGCAAAAAATTAACCCGGCTAATAATAAATATAAAATCATTTGACGATACTTTGATTTGTAGATTTCATCATAAATTTTGAGCAAATTCAAGTCAATTTCTTAACCTTGTTAAAAATGTTTTTTAAAAATAGAATTGTTTTGAAAGTATGAAAAGCCGAGCATTGCGGAAAAACATGGAAGACCAGAAACTTTATTAAACTTATACATTCATTGTTTTGTATGAAATTTTATCGTAACACGTTAACAAACTAACTTTATTCTGGTTAATGCCTAATAATCGCAGTTTTCTTTGATTCACATCGGTGAAAATCGATTTGATAACTCAGTTAAAACAATAAATATGTTTTTAATGTTCGTACTTTTTGGTCTTTCTATCAAAAAGGTGGAAATTTGGAAGTATGTAAAGTCCCCTTACCGAATAGTACACAATTGGTGGAACATCAATAAATATCTATGGATGCTTTAATAAAAAATTAAACATTACACTGAATTATGTTTAGATTGATTCATGACCAACATATTGTCATCGAGTATCTTATCCCCTCAGGTTTGATGCCCAATTATCTTTGAGACAATCTACATCTACAGATCCAATTTCGGAGATCTAATCATTCTTATTATTTCGTGAAAAACATGTGATAGATAAGATTTTGGAGAGGAAAACTAGGATGATTTTTCAATTGAAAACTTTGATCCATCTCAATTATTTTAAGCACATGTTATAAAGATATTTATGTTGAATGTTAATTCATTTGTTAAAAGATTTTGGATGATATCCAGGAATGGGTATGTTTGCCTTGAAAATATTACATCTTTTACGCTCTATATCACCAGGTCATAATTATTTGAATGACTAAGATATCACAAATATCCATGCCCTGACATTGAAGTCAACCAAGTTCAAGAAATGACAAAAATGACACCCTCAAAGTTGATTTGTCATATCTAAATATGTGACAGAATATAATTCATTTAAACCCTGCTCTTTATCACAAATATTTGGAGTAATGCCGTGTTCGGTTCATAATGTCATTCAATGACCGGTTTCTCAGATTAGAGCTGATAGATATTTTGCCTGATTAAAAACTCACCTATTTTTAAACTGGGTTTAGTGCTAAAAGAATACAATTTGGAAATCAGTAACTTAACAAAAAGTCAGAAATGTCAAAAATGACTCTCACACATATAATTAGCGTTTTCGATATATTATCATTGGAAAACTTGACAAAATTCTACAAAATTGGTGACATATCATTTTAGATTCCTCTGAGGATATTTGGTATATCATGGGTTGTTTATCAAATATGTATTTACCATAAAGTCTAAAACATAATTAAGAAATGAGACACCCAGGCATGCGTGCATGTCTACGATATTCACACAAAAATCATGTCAAAATATTACTTGGAAAATAATTATTTACAAGATAAACAGTTGTGATGGTATTGAGATAAGATTGTGGATTATTTAAATTCTGCTTCTCGCAAAAGCGCTATGCAAATATTTGCTTAGAAAATTGGGAATAACACGTTAAGCCGATGAAAAAATTCGACTGGTTTACCTTCAAAATATACGGAACAGGTGGAAAAGACTCATCTGTTTCCGAAGAAAGTTGGACACTATTTTTTAAACAAGGTTTTTAAAAATCGTATATTTGCTTGCGGGAGGATACTGGCCATGATTCGTTGTACTAATTAACCATCAAAATGGATTTATTTCAACATTATATATATTTTTGTACTCTGATCTCATCAAACATGTTATTTTCTGACATTCTAGACTTTATAAACCAATAAAAATAGAAATTTTTACAGACAAAGTAATTTTATTTTCATTCATGCCAATTACTTTCAAACCATACGTTTCTTGGCGCCAAAAAAGTTGGATAATTTGACATCTTTCTATAAGACTAAGTGATATTTATTTGGTGTTAAATAGTCTTGCTTGATAAATGATTACTTTCAATTTGGTTGAATAATTATTTCTGCCAGTATGTCACGGAGCAATCGTAAAGGCTAGTCGTCTACGAATAATGAATGAGAGAGGTGCTGGGGTCTAACATTGAACAACGTATTCGATTTACTCGTAAACATTGCATCAGACATAATCGTTAGATTATATTCAAACACAACAACTCTAAATTTAGTAACCCACTTTTTGAATTTAGTTATTTATTCATCGGTTATCCTCGTTAGCTTTTAATAACATTTAGTTAGAATAACCTACACTGACTCAATTGTTAACTGTTTTGGATTCAAGAATAAGAGGGGTTAGTTATTATCATTATCAAAGCCTAAAACACAAATACCATAAAGTGGTTATTTTAGGTAGTTTTTATGTAAAATACGAATCGAATCACAAAATGCGCAAGTAAGGGAAATCTAGGATCATGGAAAATTTTTCAAAAACTCCTTCTGCGTCGGATAAAATCGTTCGCTTTGACACCATTCCTACTGCTGTTTGTCCTTATGACTATTTCAATTCAAAAAAAAAACGCGTCAAAATAAGCTAAATGTTATTCGTGTGAAAATTCTTCTTGACTAGGGATTTTTTGAGGTAGTTCGTCATCGAACTTGTGAACCCAAACCACTGCTCCAAGACAGAATAGCGAAATCGTTATAAACCACACCACGTACAGTGGATATGGGAATGAAAAAAGCTTTGAATCGAACACGAAACCCTGCAATGGAGTATTTTCCACAAAGATGAAAGTGTTCTTAGCTTAAATCAAAAAAGTTGCACACCATATGACAACCAGAATTGGGCTGTATAAACACATGAAAACACAGCATAATATAGCGCTAAATTATCTTGAAATGTTACTGAATCCCATTATTGCAATCGATAACCTTTTTCTGCGACTCTTCTTCGAAAATCCGACAATCGCCAGAATTGGACAGGCCGCCAAGGAAAACAATGCTATTCCATACATCACTTGGAATGTCCTGAAAAAACCTAAATAGGTTAGTAAAATCACAATGAACTCGAATATTGAAAAATAAATTCATGAATTTTTACTACAAGACAAAAGAAAGCACGTTAGGGCGTACTTTGGGACATGTATAACTTTCGAATATTTGGAACGTAACTCAAATCTCTAGACGTCACTCGTTGTAAGAACTGAAAACCAAATTTCAATTTCGTCTTAAAAAATCAGATGTTAGTTTTTTAACATTTAGATATATTTACAACCAGTCGAATCGTCGAAAAAATTAAAAAACGCCAAATGGCTGATTATAATTGATCAATGTAAAGGTTATCTTTTACAATGGATGAAATAATTAAACTGATTTTAGCACTTGAGGGTTTCAGTCGGCGACTCCCGTGAGGCTAAATCTATTTCTGCAACTCTTTATTTATGAATTAAAGCATCCAATTGCGCGATATATGCTTGGAAGATATCATAAAATCTGATTCGATGAAAGCATGTTTTGTTTAATGCAATAAATGCTTTAAAATTGGAATCAGAGATGTAAATATTCCAAAATACGGCAGCCGACAATCACCAAAGTTTATTCTCAGCCCAAATACAATTTTAATAATGACAATGATGGTCAAGAATTGTCATAAATTTAGCATGCAGAAATACCCGAATAAGCATTACTTTAAAAACAAAACAAACGAGCTTAGTATTCGAATGAGTGGCTTGGAATGTTATTAATATTTTCAAATTATTGCAAGAATACAAAAGCCTATGCAATAAGATGCACGCGACTATAAATACAAATCAAAGGCCGATAAGTCACGAATGAGATCAATATTACCGTCTAGTTGTATGAATGCGAGTAAAATCTAGAGAATAACTGATTCATTTCTGACATATCTAATTCAGGACTCAATGTAAAAGCTTGTTAAAGTTCAACAATTAACGAGAATGGTCTTAATTTTCATAGGCTCTTGCGCATGAGGAAATTCATACCAGGTCGTTTTTGTAAGGCTACTGATATGTAAACCCATGCAATCTATCAGATAAAGGTGGAATACCGTTCACCAACAAAGTTTCTGAATCAGGAAATTCAGGTGTTTTTAATAAAATTGTGCCAATGAATCAGCCCCTCTTTGTAAGTAATGGTGGTACCGGTCCGTAAGTTTGTGAATATTATTCGAAATGAAAGTATTAGATCTAGGAGGTAGAAAGAATTCCGATGCCTAAATCCACAACGCGGATATACTGATTTCAGCGATCCAAAAATATTAACATTAGATAATAGATACGTTCATTTAATTTATAGGTTATGATCGCAATTTTTGGGGGGAAAATAAATGTCTAACCTTATTCGAACCACACAAATCTCTGATTGCTTTCTTGAACCTTGAATATCTGCGTCCTAAGTCTCCTGACATTTATGAGCCTGAAAAACACAGAATGCAAAAAAAGTATTGTTTTAAATCGGATATATGACTAAATATTTACTCTTTATGGTTGAAAAAAGGCCACGATATATCTGGATTTCCATCATAGCCACGTGAGCAATGTTGGTCGATTTATACACGGTAATGATAGCCATGAAAACAATATATGATTTGAATGATTTCAAAAGGTTATTTATGGATGTATGAGTCAATACTTAACCAAATCCGAACAAAAAGCATTGTATGTTCTTCTTTGAAGCCAAAAAAAGCGAACAGATTGATTCCACACAACGTTCACAAATGTGGTCATTAATAGTAAGAATCGGGATGTAATTTATTATCAATCAAGATTGGGGAAAACATAAATTAGACGCTTAAAATATACGCTAGACAACACAAAAAATAAAATGGAGTACATGTCTAAAATTTCAAAACTTTATAAGACGGAATTGTTAGATGAATAGGTCATCGAAGATAATCGGTCTAATTTTTTCCCTAGATAGCCCGATATATAGGGTCGTAAAATACACTTAAAAAATAATGATAATCATAAAATAATACTAACCTGTCACATTTTCGTACCCTGTAGGTTCTTCTTGGTATGACCAAAAGAAGGGACCAAAGGTTATGTCCGATTCTTCTTCAAATGAGCCGACTTTGAGGACGAAGAGACATGGAATAAAACACCAAAATATCATTACTACAAATGATGAACACAATATGAGTTCGAAAAGGACGAACAGGATCATATTGCAGACTTTAGTAGACAGGAATTTCATGTTGGCAGTACCAAAAGCCGAGCGGCAATTAAGAAGATTCAGGCCTTTCAAAATAAATTATAGGAATATTTTTAATGTCTTGAAAATCTAGATATTATAAAAATTGACTTTAGCGTTTATGGATGAGCAAATGGTAAGGGATCAAAACTGATCCCTCATATTTTTCACAAATAATCAGTCTGCTGTAATCTGAATCACTCGTAGAATGTGACAAATCCGTGCCACGAAATAAGAATGATCATAGTTGAAATGTCAGGGTGCGATATGAAGGACATTAGCTTCGATGATATCTTATCCAATAATCACATCGAATCATCCTCTTAGATAAATATTATGAAGATTTTAATGGCTAATATGTTAATCGGTGACATCACTCCTTTCAAAAATGGTTTAATGACTTCATAAATATACGTCATCAACAGAATGATAGAGAACACGACATTATGGTTTTGTATAGAGTTTTTTTGGTATTCAAGTAGCAAGCGCCCCATAACTGCACATGCGCGAGTATAAAATGGCGTCTGACACGATTTCCTATAAAATGTTCTTAAACAACAATAAATTGAAATATTTTTAATGAAATGTTGTCTAAAAGTAATTAAAAAAGCGACGCGCAAAAACTTGATCGCTGATATGATTTTCTATGAAATGCTCTTAAACCACGACAGATTGATAAAGTTTTATCAAATTGCTGCCTTAAATTATTTCTAAACTCATTTGATTGATGTATGTGATTTTCGGTTCGAAATTATCCATTAGACGATCCATATAAGCCAAATACATCAATATATATTCGCGCATGTGCATTGCGAGGGGGGGGCGCTTGCTACTTGAATATTGTATTTTTTATCATCCAGATTTACACATTGCGTCATCATATTTGTATACAATATAAATCTAGACACTTAAACGATATAATAATCTAAAGGTGTGTTCTTGTTCTGGATCGGTCCGCGTGGCCGCTACACAGCTCCCCCACCACCGAAGACTTGGGTGAACGTCCTCTCTTCGGGGGTTGATGGTTTTTATCACGTCGAACAAAAACTAATGGGTAACGGTCCGGAATGGTGGCTTCGTTCAGTCTTCTGTAATCCCCAACTGGTCTCCAATTCTCGGAGTGCTTGGGAACCATATGAAGGGAAGAGGCCCATGGACTATTTGAGCGTCTGATTATACCCATCTCCAACATCTTCTGGAATTCCAATTTAGCGAATGCCAGCTTTTTAGGAGAAAGACGTCTGGGGCGTCCATGGACTGGAGGGCCTTTTGTAGCAATAT
>JWZT01002010.1:93519-110125 GCA_000827895.1 Thelohanellus kitauei
TTGATGAATCATACGGTGATTTCCAATGGCTTTCGTCGATTCATTTAGTACCAAACTTTGAAATCCAGACCGACACTATAGCATATTTAGAGCACCATTTTTACACAAGCCACAAATGTTTTTCCATGAGATTTTATGAATTTCTAGAAAATCAACAAATTTTTTGATATGTATAACATGACGTTGAAGGTATTTCAAGACGTTTGTACAAGAGAAACTCGTCTAAAAACACTAGCATGTATATACCTAGCATACGCTAATAGCCGTGAACCATTTTCAACGTCTGTGGATTCATCAAGCTGAATGCTAAATATTGGAAGTCATGAGGATTTCATTTCCCTGATCCTTTGATCGAGCATATCTGCAGATATGTCAGCTATTCTCTTGTGTACTGTGTCGATGGATATGTACATGCCATTTAATTTATTTATATATTCCTCTTCAATCATGATCGGACAATATGTTTGGCTTTTGGCAATAGTAACTCATCAGCTATTGTGTGAGGTTTCATAGCTATGGCGACTTTGATCGACACCAAATAAGATGCAGCAACTGCAGCTATGTTTGATTTATTTCGATTTCCCCAAACGTCAAGCTCGATTTTCCAGACACCCATAGCTTTCTATCTAAAACATTTTGTGTCCTGGTTCAATAAGTTTAGATGGATGTCCAAACGGCGTTAAAGTTTGCTCGGCTCCATAGATTTATCTGATAGATCTTTTCGACAAATAATGGATTGGGGGTTTCAGTTCTATATTGCGGTTCTGAAGTGAATCCATGACTTAAATAATCTTCGTTATATCCTTCGTTTATTCACAATATTTTAATTCATATTCCTTTCAACCTACTAATACCTGTTGTACTTGTGATCCTGCATTGGCGTAAACTTACGCATCTCCTACCCGTTTAATAGGACGTTTTATTAATAATTAAAATATATTCATACTGAAACAGTTAAAATGTTGAAAAAAATGATTTAGTTGGATACGATGCTTTATTTCAAATGCAATTAAAGAAGTATTATTCTAAAAACCAACAGAAAAAATGAGTTGAATAATCAATTTTAAGCGTTTGAATAAAAAATTACGTCACATTTCCAGAATTTTTTGGCAACTTTTTAAAAAATGTTTCTCGAGACCATGGTTCAGAAACCCTGCCTTAAAGACTCATCGATTTGTGTCGTATGTGCGTGAACACCTTTCTAACACATTTTTGTTTTTGATAATTTACCTACCTTTTGCGTTTGTCACGAGATGAGTGTCGTATTATTTTATTTATTCTATCTCCAAAGTATTCGGTCTACAGTTTCAAGTTTTAAAAAACTTTGCCATTTTAAAAGAAAAAAATTTTTCGCACGTTTATGCGTGAAGTCATTTTTGTGGACTTATAACATTTCAATTGGCGAATCGTTTTAGGGCGACCAGCAATCAATCTTAAAAAGATATTATTCGTTATTCGATGGATGGTATGGCTTGTAATGAAATCATGTAAGTAGGACAGTTTTAGAGAGAGTATTGCGAATTACATGTATGATAATCTAGTTTTCTACTTGTAAAAGTGTATAGTTCAAGGAGAGAACAAAATTGTGTTGTTTTGTCGAGATGCGTGACGTATTCATGAAAGAATATCGATAAAAAAATAGGATTCATGGTATCCTAGTTTAGGGAATATTCGAAACTCTCTCTACATTCCGAGACTATTTCGTGTCACAGATGATGCAACAAAAATATTTCTGCCCGCTAATAAAACTTAATAAAAGTATTCCAATAATACCCTAAAACGTAGAATACCAAAAAACTGTTTCAGGGAATTAAAGTCTATTTTTTTAAAACATATTTAATAATTAGCTTTTATAATTGACCGTGATTTGACGGGAAGGGCAAGTCATTAAATGCTGAGCAATTACTAGAAGCTACAGAAACGGCTTTTAAAGTGTAAATTTATAGTATTTTATTGAATTTTATCGCAACAAAAAATAAATTCGTATTTTATTGTAATTATGCTGTTTTGGTAATAAGTTTTGTTGAATTCAATGGGGGATTATCGACTTACCAATTGTGTAAAATCTAAAAATAATTTCCATTTATGTGCATTTTTTTTGGCTCCTTTTATTTTAAAAAGGGAATAAATGTTTGCAACTTTCATACTACATATCGCTGAGTGTAAAATTGTCTCTACAGTAGTGTAAGTCATTCTATGCAGAAATAATTGAACAGAATACTACTCAGTACAGTGTTTATATAAATGAACGATCATCATATCAGCGAGTATCCTACCCGACCTGCGAGATGTCTTGTTATTTGTTTGTATAGTTTTACAGAACCATTTTTGGAGATCTAACCATTCTCTTTCTTGGTGTGAAAAATATCATATATATCAGATTTTAGAGAGGCAAACTAGAATGCTAGATAGAAGCGTAAAAAAATGATCTTTCCGAATTGTTTTACCTACGTAGCATAATTATATATACGTAGACTGTTACTTCATTTATTGGAAGAAGACGACTGACCACCTCGAACGAGTATTAATGCCTTAATTAAGTTTCATCATTTACAAGAAATATTAACAAGAAGTTTTGTAAACCGCAAAAACCCGACGAAAAATGTCAACACCTCGACATTTAAACAACTTCGAGAAATAGGAATTGAAATTTATTATTTCTATTCCATTTAGTGATGAATATTACCGATTACAAGAATTCTACTCATCAAATCAATCACATATAATTTCGGATTTTATTCGTGTATTTTTTGATGTCCATTGAGTGCTAAGACGCAACCAAGATATTTAGCTACACCTTAGTCGCTTAACTGACGAAGTAATACGATTATTCAGCTGGAAATATATAAATATGAAATCTGTAATTGAGATCAAGTCCTAAATGTTGTAATACCGAGAATGCCGCTTTAGTGCTACTTTAATGATGAGCCTTATTGACCGTCTACCATTCGAAACTAGGGAATGGAAACTAATAGGGAATGAAGCCCTCTCATGTGGGATACTATTCAAGATGTAACGAATGTGCTAGAAGATTAATTAAAAGAGATGTAGAAAAATTGTTAAAATAATCTCAAAATTAATGGCAAGCGATTCATTCGTCATCAAATTTGTGAATCAAAACAATGGATACAAGAAAGTACACGGACGCCATCATTGGCCACACAAAAAATACCAAAAACGAAGGTGTGAATGTTTCCATATCAATGTTCAATGTAGAACTAAAGGGTTCTGAAAAGATAAACTTCGATTTCACAGAAATCAGAAAATTTATATACGTGGGCACCAAATGGTGAGGATTATAAAAACGAAGGAAAATATTGTGAAGATTACACCTAAATTAGATTCTAATGGTACCAGCTCCGATCACAGCCCATCCACACAATTTCCTGCCTTCCTTTTTTACAAACCCAAATGTAGCGAGAAATGGACAGGCAATTACAGCGATCATTGCTAGTCCATACAAGACCTGAGTAAACCTGAAAAACCCTAAATATTAAGAAAAATAAAAAAATAGAAACCAATAATCGAAAGTAATATCATATGAATTTTTACTTGATGACATGCGCGAAAATCAACGGCATATTTTAGCTACTATTATTTCTTCAATATTTAGGCAAGGAAACTTAAATTTCCCGAATGCCCTAGTCACTAGAAAAAACCCAAGATATTGTCTCAAAAGATCGAGGGTTAATCCAGTTACATTTAGGCGGGATTTATAACTCTTTACTCATTGAAAGAGTAAAAAAAATGAAATAAAAATTTGAAATAATTAAACACCCATTAACATATCTATCAACAATTATAAAAACAATTGCTAGACATCACCGACATGGGTATTGAAACGAATGGCATCATTGTTAATCGTCATGCTCCACCCCTCTTACAGTTTGATGCAAAAACTAAGCCAGACCATTATTTCAAAAAACATGTATGTTTTCAATTTAAACTATTTATAGCTCACTCTTCATGACAATATTCAATCAAGTCATTCCACAAGTACGACACAAATATGGATGTGGCTGGTGATAGTGTCTAGAAAAAATGTAAGATAATATTCCTTATCTTGAGGCTAAAAAATATTTTTGCCACAATTAATTCATCTTGGTTATATATTTAACACGGAAATAATATTTGACTGATCGAAGCCAAAAAGCGTGTAAAATTTCCGTCAATATGTTCGTTGGTACATTACATAACGTCTGTGTAACATTTGTAACTATCTTTCATTTAATCGATGAACTAAAATAAAAAAAAGTACTTTTAAAGGGAAAATGTTCCACAATTTATAACTTGCCCTCAAGAGAGTTGAGACGACCCTGGATAGCGGGCATTAAATTGAGAAATATGATCTTAACGATTTGAAATTCTATAATCATCAGGACTTACACGAGGTTAGAATCCTAATACAGAATAAACTCAAGAGGCTCCCAAAATGGTCAAAAATTCAGGAAAATGCAAAAACGCGACAAATAATCAATCAAACAAACCCAAACATACACGAACTCATTTCATGAATAGGTGGATCGGTCCCTTCTGGCTATTTTTCAATCCTTTAAAGATGAAAAGAGCTTAGCTGAATGTTTTAAATTCTGGAAGAGGAAAATATGAAAAGATGACGAGCCAGTAATATCATATATATGTTACGAGATTGAAGGCTGTACTAAAATTTGAATGAATGTCATTAATGAATGCAAATGAGCCTCATTTCTGAGTTCACATCATCTAGAATTTCAAATAATCCGACGAAAACGATATCATCATCCAAATATACGCTTTAACGCTTTTTATGTTGCCTCTAGTTGATATCAAAATATGATAGGGGTCGTGAGTTATAAGGACTTGGTATATGTCATTTGATGGAACTTTCTTTTAAATTCACCCAAAATTATAAGGCAAAATGACTCTTGTTTTAGAAATTCGAGTATGGAAAAAAAGATAAATAATTCTGGAATGCAATCATTAATAAGAATCAATGATTCTGTTAGATATTTGGGTTCTGATCCTACATGGGCGAACGAAATAGCGATATCTGACTTTCAAATTTGTTTAATGTAGCTGGTTGATTGCCTCCAGGAACCTCCGATTCATGAATTAAGAAACCCTCCACAAACAGTCACACCAAAAAACGAGTGCTGAGACATTCTTTGCACACTTTACACATCAAAACAACAATAGGGACCAACTTACTACATTTGTTGGATTAACAATCATCGCACAAAAACAGACATTAGACATCGTATTGCAATGTAGAAGTCGAAGAATTATCCGAATGATTCCTAATGCTCATTATCAATGTAGGGATTGTTACGAAATCCAAAGGATCGACAAAATCATACAGTTAACAACCTCGCCATATAGAGGCACAATTGATTCACTGCAACACGATGATAAAATGACGTGAATAAGAACAAGCTTTTCAAAATAAAGATGTTAAAAATTTTGTCACATCAATAAAAACTTGTTAGTATTATAATTTAAAAAAGGTCTGATCACAAAATTGTAACTTGCAATTAATGATGAAATAATTGAAATTTAGCACAACAAATGTCAAAAAGCGGTTAGACGGAGATGATCTAAGATATAAGTGAAATTTAAATATACGTAAAAAAATACCTGTCACATGTTCGTAAGACTGTTTTTCTAAGTCAAGGACCCAGTAGAAGGCACCACAAATTATTTCTTAACCTCCTGAAATTTTGGTATTATTAACCATGAACCAAGAGGGAACCACCGAGCAGATGATCATTACTCCACATGTTGCTATGACTAGGACCATGGCGACAATGAACAAGATCAATGAAGATACTTTTGTCATCGATTCAACTGTTATGAATTATAGTAGGAGGCGCAAATCGCTTCAAAGAAATTAATATTGATCACTCCCATTTTTAAAACGTTTATGGACAAACCCAAATGTAATGAAATCTAAAGCAATAGATCTCTGATTTCTCGCCAAAAGATGTAAATCTAACGATGGGCTCAAACAGGAACGGCTCATTTGTCATACGATTCTTTATATTAATGATATATTTTATGTTTCCCATAAAAAAACCATACCACCCGATCAAAGATATTGATGTTTTGTATTGAGGGGGGGGGGGGCATTCCAAGATACAGAAAGGCTTATATGACGTCTTATCTTAACAAATCAAAATTAATAGACACTAATATGAGAATCTATGGATCACTTAATTATTATAAGCCAATTAATTACGTAGTTAAGACCCAAAACTCCAAAAAATTGCAGGCTTAACACTGTTAGATTGGCTGAATATTCATGATTGTTTGGCATGAGATGATAATATCTATCATTCATGTCATCTATATATAAATCGCACAACAAATCAGCTTCACGACCTACCGAATTAGGACCTCAACAAGGAAAACGTAGACCTCGCCTGTTCAACAAAATGGTGATTTAAAAACAATTAGATTATTTTTGTTTATATAAGTTTTATAAACAAAGAGTTAAGGGGACAGTTGACGAAATCACGCGAGTCATTAATAATGCCATGAAATAAAGTACCTCGTATACAAATCTACAGTGCTATGTGGTCTTTCAATCTATTATGCAGCGTGTCTAATAGATGAAATTAGTAAAACATTAAGGTATTGTGTAAAATAGTTGAGTAGTTCTAATCTACCCGAGTCCCTCGGATCATTTCTTAATAAGTATCAATTACATTCCTTCATATCTGAGGGGTTAAGGTACTAAACAATCATTATATCATTCCGGTAGCTTTATTGATTTTCATAACCTTAGAGTCATACAGTGAGTATTTTTAAAGTACTTCAACTGGTTCTAGGGGGCTTTCGGTTTATTTCTCTTCTCATTCATCTTGATTTCATATACATGAGAGCTTTAGATATGTTTGTGGTTTATTTTCGGTTATTTTATGTTGATCTTAATTTTCAGAAATGACTAAAGGGGTGCCTGAAGTTTTATCACTGACTGTCCGATCAATTTCTGGTTTACATCTATTAACATGGATCTACCGGCCTTTACTGTAAAAATAATTCTATAAAATGTCGATCGGGTCCTTGAATTTTTGAATGGTCCTCCCCATGAATGGGAAAGCCTATTTGGTGGTCATGTTACATCATGTAGGAAATATACAAAATCTCTCATCTGCTTGCACATTCAACGAGTGTTTGAGTTTATTGCAGTGTCCAGCTTGTTAGCCTTGAGCTATCTTAGTTTTTTTGTTACAGCGTATGAAATAATTAGGATTAAAGAAGTATGAAAATTCTTTGATGTATGATGAACATAATTGATTATATTTATCAACAGTGAGATTCGCCTTTCTTTTAAACACAACTTAAAGGGTAGGGAGGTGGTACGGCGTTTCTATAGGAGGAGTGGTATGCTGTAACAATTGAAAATGTGTCTGCTTAAGTCGTTATTTCCAATCTTCGTTAACAAAGGTCATTTTTGCATATCATCATGAATGATGCGCCGTTTAGTCAATCTTACATATTGTCAAATTTTAGATGGTAGGCGGGGCTTTGTGTCTTGACAATACCAAGTTTGTCAAACAAGACACGAAGAACGACCAACAAGCGCAAATGAACTGGACAGAAAGCTTGTAACGCAGCTGGATATCTTTAGAAAATACAAATACCGCAGATAGCAGCTACTCGTGCAAATTTCATGGTAGGATACAATATAGTTAAGCACTGCAATTCGCTCTGTGATGGTGAATTTGTCAAAAAATGCATTCTCAATGTTCTACATCAAATCTGTCCCGAAAACCGCAAAACATTCGAAGAAATCAGCTTATCGAGAAGAACTATTGCGCGCCGCATTGAAGCGATTGATGAAGATCTGATATCACAACTTACAAGGCGTGTATATTCATTTCAGCTCTTTTCATTAGAATTGGATGAAAGAACTGACATCGATGACACTGCAGGGTTGTTGATGTCTTAAAGAGGAATTTAACAAAACTTCGAAATCACCGAAGAATTGCTGTCAATGGAATCAATGAAAGGCACATCTACCGGTGAAGATATTTTCAAATGTGTGGAAAATGCTTTTCATAAAATTGAATTATCATGGCAGAAAATGACAAGTATTACGACAGATGGTTCTCCCTACTTGACAGGAAAGAAAGTTGGTCTATTGAAGAGAATTTGCGACCAAGCTGCAGAGGTCGATTTCAACAAGGAGTTGATATTTTTGCACTGTATAATACACCATGAGATATGCCAAGGTATACTTGACATGAAACATGTGGTGGATCCAATTGTAAAAATTGTTAATTTTATCCAGGCAAGAGGTCTATATCATAGATAATTTATCAGACTTCGTAAAGAATGTGGTTCTGCTCACAATGATGTCCTGTATCCTACAGCTATATGCTGGTTAAGTTTGAGAAAATTTCTTCGACGTGTCTTGGATTTGCACAGAGAAATTTGATTGTTTTTGTAAATGAAAGGGAACGATGCTGAATATCCGCAGCTAATAGAATCACTTTGGCTGCCAGATCTTGCGTTTGCACTTTATCTTTTAGAATACATGGAAGAGCTTAACACAAAACTTCAAGAATATGGCGTTTATGCTCATGAAATATACTATGCAGCGAAGGCATTCCAGGTAGAACTAAAACTGTTTTCTCGTCAGCTCAGTCAGAAGATCACGGCGCACTTACCTACACTTGAAACTATTGCACTCTAGATTATGTCGACTAAAAAATATACAAATATAATATCTGCATTAGTTATTGAATTTACTCGTCGTTTTAGGGACTTCAGAAACTTTCTGGTGAGTTTGATATCTTGCAATCACCCTTTACAAGTGATTTTGAAAAGGCACCAGCTGCTTTACAATTAGTAATAATTGACCTTAGATGTGACAGTATTCTGAAAGAAAAATTCAAATCAGAAATGATTGAAAAATTTTAGGCGTCATCAATGGGTCAAAGCTTATTAATTTGAGAACGATGACCATGGAACTACTTGTTCTGTTCGGGTCTACATACATCTGCGAAAAAACATTTTCAACCAATAACATTCACAAGACCAAGATAAGTTTCAATTCAACTGATATTCACGTTAAGTCTCTTTGCTGAAAATATCTATTTTAAACTTGGAACCAGAGTTCGAACAACTTGTTTATAACTTGTATAGACCAAAAATGTCGCATTAACGTCAAAAAATTATCGTGTAAAATAGTGTCACGTTATTTGTTCCTGTTTTGCTTGTACATTTATACTTAATTCATTTTGTTCCATACGATTTTATTTATTTTCCAATTTAGTTAAATTAATACCTGATTTAAGCATTAAGTTTTTAATCCTGGCTGCCTAGCGGAGATATTTCCCGCCATTGGACTTGATCAACGCTAATTGTACCGAAACCACTGTTTAATACGCACAGAAGCATATCACAATACATTTAAAATCAAAAATATTTAAAAGGGCGTTGTGGTGCATTTTTTTTCAAAAAAGCCATGGTATTAGATACAAAAAAGGGATAATTTCAATAAAAAATAAGATTCTTTTGTCAATATTCATATCTAATTTAAAAACGAAAAGTCTAAAAACGTAAGAAGAATGCCGTTCCACTGCTTTCAGTGTAAAATTGATATTAATATACTTTAAAATTATGGATTAAACTAAAAAAATCATTTAACCCTATTATTAGTTGTAAGCATTTAAAATTTCCAACAAAGATGGGAGAGAGCCATACTAGCTAGTTATATTAAAAAAGCCCTAAAAATATCTTCTATAAATGTACTAAAAATATATAATTATTTTAGTGCTAAAATAGGAAACTTTGTACGCGCGGTCTTATATAGTGCCCATATAGCATGTCTGTACAGCCATCATTGAATGCAAAAACCTGTACTTACCAAACAAACACTATTAAATTTTGAAACGAGCTGATTATGCCGAGATTGAATTAAAAAAGATGTAAAAACCTAATATTTTTTAATTTCTCATGTTCTGTCTGATTCACTACTGATCGGTTTTATGCTGGAAATTTGGTATAAATATTTCAGAACTACACTAGTTATCAGTTAGATATTATCCTGATATCCATACATACTTCCAGAATAAAAAGTATTAGAATTTGAGGATGCTGGGACGTAATGAGTTAGGTGGTAGCATTAGATTAGCCTTCCAGTTTCACTATGAATGATTTATTCTCTCCTTTTAATTCGCTCACCATTTACCGTAGAAATTTTTCTCTCAAATATACAGATAGACCGAAAATAACGATCATAAAATTTCTCCTCGTCAGACAAAACTTTGATTGCCTGATCATATCCAGGTTGTCGAATTCCGTCCGTGGGTCCGATAAGAATTCGTATTTATGATTATCCCTTAATGCTGACACAAATATGAAATGATTAAACTGAAACTTTAATCTAAGTCTACCGCCTCACAAATCATTTCACAATGCCAAAATACTTTTCATGCCACATATATAAATACCCGATCTTTAACTTGACACATCTATGAATTCAGACCAATTTTATCATATCTAATTGGTTTTATATGCTCCACATCTTCAACGTTCAAAACAGTACACTTTTTTTATAATTCTTGTGTTTCGCATCAGTCAGAAGTTATTCAGTTAATTGAAAGTTTTTTATTTCTTTAAAAAATTTCGAGCGCCCTTTTCGACATTAAATATATACATTTACTGCTCCTATACCCCACTCTAGACTTTTGATATTGGCAGTGCTTTACAATAAATATTTGCGACTAACTCCTATTCTAATGCCTGTATTTACGATGAAATATTTTTTTGAATTTGTTTTCATCGACTTATACCTATGCATTTTTAATAATTTTTGATGATTACATGATTGATTCGACCGCGTTAGTGACACGTTTTCTTTTTTCTGATAAAAGTAAATTTTCGTTACAAACAATAGCAAACCTGTCATCCCGATCCGGCAAAATGTGTAAAAACTTACTACCTGGTTCCCAGATTATATCTTTGGAAAAATGATACTTCAGAAAATCTTAAATGAGTCAACATGTCGAATTTGTCTGATCTTGATTTATTTCTATATAACAGTAATTATGATGGAAAAATCTAAGTGAAAAATACATTAAAATAGTGAACTATGATGTGTTAATTTTCACATATCGCATGCGCACCTAAAGTTAATGATATATTACCTGAATTCATGCAGCGAACTAAATTAATTAAAATTGAAATAGATTTTTATAATAGAAAACATTAAATCAAATTGATTTTTAGGTCATAAAATTCGTGATTAAGATTTTTAATTAAATGGGAATTCATATAATAAAATAAGAATAATTCTCTTTAGATATGCTGATAACTGTATTTAAAAAGGCAATATTTCATCATCGGAAATTTGTGAACATTATGCATTTATATTCTGTGGGATATTGATATCTATGAATTCAAAAAGAGATTAATTTAGATAGATCAAGCTACAAGAATTACTCCAGTGAATATGGTACGTTGGATGTTTTGGTAAATATCACGTAACCAGCTGAATACGGACCGAGAAACGTCTAATGACTTGATCATCATACTGAGCAACCAAAAGTTAGAACATATCTAATCTAAAGGCCATCGTATTACAACTCGATATTTAAGTGCATTTTTCAGAAACCAAATACATCATTTTTCGTCCGAAATTTCCGAATTTCCCACAACGACATTCCAGAGTTCCGAAATAAATTATTATCTTAAGTAAATTATAGAAAAATCCGTTGCTGTTAGGCAAAATCAAATCTCAATAAACGACAAAACATATTCCACATTTGAATTTGAATGAATATTCTCAAAACCACAAAAGTTAAAATCTATACAAATATGTATTTACATATTAAAACAACATCGAAACATTTGAATCTCGTCATCTAAAATTCTGGTATTTTGGACAGAAAATGATGTAATCAGTGTGTCACGATTCGTAATATTGTGATATGTGATCAAATGTACTTTCTCGTTGCAATACATCTATGCAATATATTACTGTACGCTTTCAGAATGTAGCCTCGTATTTTAAAGGATTTACACAGAAAACAGATAAGGATAAATGGAAAGAACATTAATATCATTTTATGACGATAGTATATTGAAAATGAGAAAACCTTTTGGGTGCCTGGTCAAGATATTTTCGACATGACCTTCGACTTAAATCGACACTAACCGAGAGGCATTATGAAATGGTTAAATACATACGTTTTTATTTATAAATTAATCAAATATAAAGAATTTTTCGTCTTTTCCATTAATCAATATTGTATTGACTCCAGCCTATCATATTAGGAAAAACTCGCTGAAAAGTAACTCTGTTTTGAACTAAGGATATATTTTGTAATGTATATTCCTGAATCAAAATGAGGTAGCGTTCAAAATAATTATTTTAGTGAGTATACTAGATATTATTTATGCAATATTGTATCGTTAACGACAAGTAAACTGATTAACGCGCATGCGTAAATACATTCATATGAATGATCACTTCTACAAGATGAAGGTATTTCGCAAAATTGTTTTCACGAATAGTTTTTTAATATTGGTTGAATATTTATATGATGATAGTGGAATCGAAAAGCTTTATTATTATGTTGCTATGGAAAATTAAATTAATATTATTAAAATTGATTAAAAATGTGATAATAAGTACTGGAAAAGGAACATCATGATCAGGAAAATAGATCCTAGTTCCGAGCGCATGTCTATTATCATTGAAAAAACGTTGTTGACGATATCTTTTAGAAAATACACATACCCACGATGTGGGCTAGAACTATTTGCATCTGCGGAGGATTGTAAACTTTGAATCGGCACCTAAATTTAATAATAAAATGAGGATATTAGTTATCCATAGAAAAATTTCTAGATCTGTTTATCTTAATCAAATCAAAACATTGTAATTATAATATTTGATTGCACGAAATTTAACGATTCTCAAATTGATAATTCAAAACAAAACGGATATTCATTGAGAATTTTGAGATCATATGCTATATTTTTATTATAAGGCCGTTCGATATGATTGAATTGATTTTTTATAAATAAATTCTATATTCATATCCCATTTAATATCACTGTACCCATGGTGTATTTGTAATAACTCTTCACGATCATGGTTCGGATCTCGAATTTTTACGGATGCAATAATTCTTCTCATAAATCTCCAGACAAAGGTAGTGTAGATTCAGCAGGATGATGTGGATAATTATTTATTTGTTTCAGTTATTATTGAACGGTATTTTTTCTTGACTCACCAGCGATTTATGTGATCTCAATTTGAATAAAAATCCACAGGAGTATTTTTGAAAGCACGAGATGTCGTTTAATATCACAGAAACTTCAAAACACTACTTCTAAACAGAATCCTTAATTTATTAACACGCAAGGTTATTTATGCTCATTTTTGACGGTTTAATTTATTTTGCAATGATTTTTTTCATGTCTATCGATGAGACCAAGAATATATATTTTAACGTTGCCCTATAATAATGAGGTGAGTAAAAGGTTTTTGGAACTTTTGAATTACAAATGTTTGTATTTTCTGATAGAAATTGTATTATTTTTGGAAATCGAACCTCAAATTAGCCCTAGAATATTAGCCACATCCTTTATTGGGTGTATGGATATCGCCAAAGCACTATATAGGATGTTGGACAATGAGAAGACCATCACAAATACCTGTTAATCGTCTAATAGATCCATCATTTCTTTTACGTTTTTACAATTCAATTTATTATTCATAAAATAGTTTTTAAAAATATGGAAGTTTGTTAAAATTAGCACGGCAGACTGGTATCTATTATCATAATAACCTAAAATACGCCCTTATTCATTGGACGTCCAAATATTTTTATCTTTATGGATTGGGTATTTTTGGTTTAATTTATAAGTTATAATTTTTATAAATTTTCTAACAAATTACAAGTATTTTCGTTTGTTGAAAAACATTTACCATCATCGAATATAAACTCGTTTTTATTATATGGGATGAATGCTGACTTGTATCCGATGACAGAATGCAGTAAAGGTACAGTTGACTAATTAAATCATAAGATATATTTGTTTGTCTAGTTCATATTGAGAATAGAATAATCATAATTTCATACATATGTATTTAGTAGACGAAGACTCCTGAATACGGACAGAAAAGTGTATTTAATATCATGTGGTCTATCAGATTCGCCATAGACTATGTTCAGAAACGATTGCAAGAATATTAAAACGGCGCATACCAATGAAAAAACTAAAAGATGCATCAAATGGCTTCTCTATTTATTTTATCAAATCTATTACTTCTTTTAGATGGTTCTATTAAAAATATTTCAGAAACCGATGTTTTAGTATTTTTAATATTAGACAATCTTTTATATGTTTTCAAGTGTTTTAAATATCTTTTAATGAATTAGATAATAGAGCGCATAATCGTTTGTGACGATAAAAAAAGAATTAATTGGAATATACACAAGGTGATGTTATTATGATGGCAGATAGTAAATGTGATTCTAGTCATATATACGCTTATACATGATCAAATTTTTGATACGTTCTAAATGAAATTATTCTACAAACGATAAGAGGAAAAACACGGGAATCCATATTAATTTGTGAATGCATTACAAATCAAGCTTTGTGTCGCTTCAGAGCCGCACCTCAGAGACGTTAACATGATTTAGGACATACAAAAGCGTTGCATTCACATCTTTAATTTAGAATAACATAAATGATTCAAACAAATTATAGATATGTGTGTTTGGTCAATAATAGGAAAATTATATCTAGTTTAGAATAAGTCACAACACGTCTCGTGTCTCTTAGTGCTCGCTTATAACGTCATGAATAGGGTAGAATTTTTATACTTACGAATATTTAAACTCCGAAAAATAATTTATAATAACACAAATGACCCGCCCATTTTTGGCTTTATGGAACCAATTTCTGAATTATTTCTCATGTTGTCGGTTGATCCTTCAACTAGCGTAATTCACAAAAGCCACAGGTACACTTTATACAGCCTTTCGAAGTTAAATAAAAATGAATATCGAACCGAATTAAGTCTTCTTGTATCATCAGAAAGCATTCTAAACACATTTTTCAAAATAGCAAAACCATATGGTCTCTTATCAAATACAAAAAGACACATTTTTACAATTTATTAAAAAGTAGGAAGGACGGCCAGTAAATACTTTCGAGGCGTGGGCCAAGTAGTGTTCTGGTGTAAACGTCATTTTGTAACCTAAAATTTTATTTCCACACTATCGAGAATTTTTTGGGGCCAATTGAAGATATGCAGACAATTGATCAAAACATTATAAACTGTTGTAACAAAGACATTTCTCATTTAATGTAGTGAATTTTATATTATGACATCAAACATATTGTAAGTAGATGGTATTCACCGATTTACTGCGCTATTATCGTAGCAGAGTAGTTCGGAAGAACCTCAATCAGCCGAACATAGATTATCCGAATTTTCCAAATCTGAAGTAATCCAGATTCCAATTATTTCGGATAATCGATGTTCTGTGCATTCGAAAAAAGGGTTTGTTAATCGTTTAAGAATCAGAAACTATACTCTAATTTTCGGTGATACTTAGTTTTGGTTGGATTTATTTACAATAAAATTTTAAAAAGTAGAAAATTAATTTTAAAATGTTTAAAATTGGCTGGTCATGTTATTAATGTACATAATATACCATCAATTATACAGAATGCCCCACTTACTGCGGTGCAAAGCTGAATCAAATTTTCAAATATAAACAAAAACCCATATATTTGCGAAAGATCCATACTGCTAGAGACAGTTATATCATAATATAACTTTTTGAATTTTACACTCGTGAATCGGACTGCTTTTTAACAAGTCCTCATTAGCTTGAATGATCTAAAATTTGTTTGAAATTTTGATTGACAAAAATGGTAACTATGAATGTTATATTGCTCATTCATATATATATATCTATATCAATTCTTTAACAATATTTTTCATTTTATTGCGAATTTCTGCAACTAACATAGAGTTCTATTATCCACTGAGAAAAATAAATATTTCGATATTTATTTGCATGGTTTTTACAAAAATTTAGCTAATTGAATCAAAAATAAAATTTATGTTGTTTTGGCCGACGTCTATCATGAAAACAGTAATTTTGTATTAAAGCGCACGCGCGTGGCATTACACAAATTTTTAAATTCTGGATAAACTCACCATGATCAGAGTTAAAAACGTAAAAACAGCATATCTCTATGAATCAAACAAATACACCTAGTCTCTATAATATTGGCTGATTTGCGTTAAATTTTCTCGAGATTTTATCGTCGAATATGGATCGAATATTTAGTCTTTAAAATTAAAGAATTTATAAAACTACAAATTTGATTTTAATTAATCACTTTAACTGAGCGTTCAGTCATCAAAATAGTCAATTATTGACTTTGTGTCAGAAATAATATTCACATGATTCCCTTAATTCTTTAGAATGTAATGTGGACAAAATTTATATCGATACCTTGAAAATCTGGTCAAACTGTTTTTTAATTATATATCGAATGCAATGCGAGATGTATATCATCGACGCTTACACGATTAATAATATAGATAGAGGGCAACGATACAGATTATTGATGAAAATAC
>JWZT01002010.1:112178-126969 GCA_000827895.1 Thelohanellus kitauei
TTGAAGGTTGACTCAACATAAAGAAAATTGTCATCTCATGGGCTAAAAATTATCGATTCAAATATATTCGAGGAAAAAAATCAATGATGACTATGATGTGGAGCACTGCCAAAAAATTTTCAAACAAAAATAATTGGTTTGAGAATATACAAGGAATTTTAGGTCAATTTGGTTTTTCTAAAGTTCAATTTGGCCCAGTGTGTTTATTCAGCAGCAGTTAGAAATTAATTGGGGTTTTCTGAGTTCAATTTAGTTTTTCTGTCGTTTAATTTCGGTTTTCCTCAGTTAAATATAGAGAATGAGAAATTTATGAAAAAAAATGAGATTGGCCCATTAAAAGAACTTATTAGTATCTTTTAAATTCTACGTAATTTCGTTGTTTATAGACAGTCTCACATAGTTTTTCAATAAACAGTCGTTATCATCTCAATTTTATCGTGATATTATCGTTTCCCAAGTGTGATGCAGTGGAATAGCGGGGTCCCATTATCGGGCCTACCGTTTTTTTACATTACGTTTCCACTCTGCAAAAAGTTCTCAGCTATGTTTAGGAAGTGTGAATAGGGCTGTATGCAAATTCTGTGCACTTCACGTGGAAACAATCCATCATTATTGATGATTTTGGAAAGACAACATTGTCCATGATGATAACCCACCTTGTATTCGTTGAAGAGTTTGATTACATGTGTCGAAAATAATTTCCAAAATATACTTCAAAACTTTCCTAATACGGTCGTATGTTTATTCCTTTGTGCACTACACCGTATCGGTTCATCGCATAATAAAGAGATATATTCTGAAACAGGATATTTGATACGCTAAGAACCAGTGTAGTGCCTTTTTATGCATCGACTCCTTTTTGATTGCGTTACATCATGAAGAAAGACCACGATAGTTAGATGAGCCACATGAAAAATTAGATAGGAAAAGAATAAATAATAGAAATTTTAACCAGAGTTCTTGTTATGGTTCATTATTCCGTATATTTGTTTCTAAAATATTTCGCCAAATTAATTGAACTTAGGTAAACCCAAATTGAACTGGTGTAAAAACAGATTTACCTAAAACCATGTAAACAATTTGAGATTAAATAAGCTCATGGTTGTAAAAATATTTTTATTAGCCTCTTTAATCCAAAATTTGCTAACAGAAATTTCCACAGAGGTTGATGAAAATACAAAAATTAGTGTCTATTATATTCAGAAAAAGTTGACATTTTAATTATCATCGAGAGGATTAGAAGATAGGTTATGATTTGATGCGTAAAAACTCACGAGTATTATATATTGATATTCAGAGTCTATCTTAAAATAACACAATACAATGTAAAAATATTGAAGAAATTATGTAATCAAAAGGACTAAGATCCATTAAATTAATTTCAGCTACTCAAGAATATGTGCAGACGCAGATGTCTTTACACAGATTCTTATTTAGGCGTTATAAGTGAGTTATTCTGGGAATGTCTCGAAAAATGTCGTTTGTGCAGCAACACTAAATATTGAGTTTTGAGATATTAATAACACATTTAAACGATATTCAAATTCATTCCTAAATACATATGGTTATTTTTAACGATATTGCGTCATTTCTGAATGATATTTCTTAGTATTTAAAAATGAATTAAGGTGCCGAATGATCATAATTATTTAACAAGGATGGATACAAAATATCATACAAGTATGCCAAATATCATGATGAATGAGCCAACTTATATTTAAATAAACAAAAAATTCTAATGATGTTGTGCGATTATAACCTTCGTATTTTAATTTCACAACTAAAATTTACAATCATTAACCTCGAACTTACACCATATTCCGTCCCGAATGACCGACTTTCCGACGTCGACGTTCAAAAACATCTGACATGAATTTTTTATAACAGTAAATTCTCGAAATATTTTTTACTGTTAGGCATAATCAAATCTCGGTAAAAAACAACACATATTCCATTTTTGAATCTGAATGAATATTCTTACAACCCTCAAAGACAGAATCGGAATAAATATCGATTTACTTTTAAATACAACGTCGGAAACTTTAAATGTCATCATCGAAAGTCGACCATTCTGGACGGAAAATAGGAAATATATCATGATGAAAGTATCTAAAAAGTTCATATTTTTGAGCACAACATGAAATTTCGGTTATATTAGTGGTATAGGTATCCCTCAAACCTGGTGATTTTCTTTTTATTAATGTGAAGCACACTATCAAAAAAATTTCTATTCAACTTTCTAGATTAGAGATGAAGATAAACTTGCCTTAAACCCCAATTACATTGGAAGTTTTATATGGATGGGAAGGACAGGATCCCAAGTATTTATCGATATCCCTAAAAGGCCTGATGTTTATCTAAACATGGTTATTATCATAGATTCTTAAGTGTAAATCTTACTAATATTAAGTGAGTAATGTAAATTCGATGTTGGTAGAGTCAAGATTACGTCGAAACTGAATTAAAATATATGTAAAATCTTTAATCCAGGATATGAGGCTTTTATTTTTGGATAGTTATCAGTTATTTAACTCAGGAATTCATATATCTATGGCCCCCATACTGTTAAATACCACTAGATTGATTCTGATGGCTAATTTTTCAAATTTATAAAATATTCAATTTTCAACACAAATATGACATCACGTGATGTCATAAAGCGATATTTTCAACTTAAAAAGCATATATTTGGCATTAATGATCAGACCATTTGTTTATATATAAAAATACACTCATAAATTGTTCATATAAACCTCATAAAATTCAGAATATCTGGATATTTTCCAGGCTGAGCTTCAATAACGTTCTTGAAACATGATAATTTGTCAAATAAAGTAAATATATCACATTTAATAAATTTATTTTGAATTTGTATCTTTTGGATTGTGAAATGATGAATGTCAAACAAGATAAAATTATACTCATCGAGAAATCAATAAGTATAATAATATTTGTATCTGTTTATATCTGTTTCTTCATTGTTGAATCATTTGAAAATCGGCAAATATATATTGAAAATAAGTGGGTTAATGGATCAAACATAATTGAAAAAATTGCGCCAAATCGAAATTATGGAACGCTAAGCAAATTCTTATTATTAATATATGACAAAATCAGTATTTTAACAAAGATCAGCATTATTTGTGCCATTTTCAGCCGTTTAATAACAAGAATTTTCATAATGCAAGACAGAAGAACCGATTTTGTGCTTGCATCATCACTATTGTTATGTATTATATTTTTAATTTCAGTATTTTCAGTTGGCTTTGATTGGGTTTTATATGTTTTGAATCTATATTTACTATTAAGTAGGTGATCTACTAATTCTAGGTTTCAACAATTTGATCGAATCAATTGTCGTGCGTGTATGGACACATTTTTGCTGCTTGTTAGCTATAGGTATCATGACCCTGGTATCATCCTCCATTTTAAATTGATTGAATTTACAGATCGAAAAAATAGACATTCTACTTAGTAACAATCATACTGTTTTTATTTTTAAATGTTTATATTATAGACCATCGTATTTATCCACAAAATATCGTTATCCCGAGCATTTTTCGTCAAAACATAATTTATTTACACCGCGGTCGTTAAAAATTCCCTGATAACGACTGTTATAATCTCAAAGAAGTTTGAAGTTCTAAAATCAATTTCTAAGTTTCATTTGAAACATAAGCGCAATCGTATTTGGTAGTGATAAATAAGGAAGAAAAACACTAGTTTTTTGTACTCGAGATTTTGGAACATATTTGAGGTTTTTGAGTGATGAAAAAGGACATATTGACCATATATTACACAATTTTTGATAATTTTTCTCGAAATAACACATTATTTAGAGATAACCCACAACTCTCTGCCACAAACAAATCTGATCCCTATATCTCAACAGTTTTAAAACAACTTCTTTTGCCAGATTCATGAAGACAGAGCTTGGCCTCATGATTATTATAATGACAATATTTTGAAATTTACTATTTTATTTTCACTCCAAATCATTTCCGAAAATATGAACTGAATATAGTGTGATAAAAGACAGACAAACATTAGTAAAGACGATTTGCCAATACCACTTACATAAATAATGAGAATTGATGGTGTAAAAAATAAACAATGTAAAATCCTACCGGCAGTTTATAAATCGGGAACATTCGTGTCGATCTCATTCAAATCGTTGTCTTTCTCTTATGATTCATTTTATGAAAACGAAAAATTTAACATTTTGAAATGGGTCATGTTACACGCTAAGATAAATTGACTAATTATACACCTCAAAATTTTGAAATCAGAATGCTTGTTGATAGATGTCAAAAGTTCAGAGAATGCAGATTTTTAATTCTGTATCGTTTCAACAATTGATGTTGAAAAAATGTTATGGGACGATTATATGTTACTTTATGTTCACTGCCATTGTTAAGGTGTCCATTTCTAGAAATTTACATTAAGGCCATACGATTTACAACCTCTTGCGTGTCATTAGCTTGCATATTGTTTGTCTCACAATCGCAATACAAAGACCGGATAGATCCATGAATATCATGTGAAATGTTATCTAGTTGTGTCCGATCGTTAGCGAAGAATTTTTTGTATCATGATTGAATAAATGATGTAAAGAACGATTTTACAAATACTAAGTTTGGTTTCATTTTCCGAAATTGGGTTGCAAGATTTTGGAAACAATGAAAAAAAGACAGGGTTTACTGTAGTATGTTTTGTTATTTGTAATTTTTGTTTTGTTATAGGCTTCTCTGGATTATTCTAATCCTGAAAAACGGCAAATTGAATCCTACGATATTAAAAATGTTTGGTTAAATAAAATACAAATTGCGCCGCTTACGGAATAATAGACAGTCTCTCTTTGCTATAGTTTGTTTATATGCAAATATCCATCATATATCTGCTCATCATATCTAGACAACGATTAAGGTGATGATCTTGTCTCAACTTTATTAAAATTTGAACATGTACCTGTTGCGATACTAAATTCTCGGATTTATATGTTAACGATTATGATTGTGAGTCGTAACATCTCGGATAAGCAGAAAAGCAGAATTTTGTATGATAGATGTTAGTATGTCTAATATATAAGCTATCTCCATTATTTAGAAAATCGAATTATCCGATATTTTGCGAAAGTATTACTAAAAATGTAGAATGTATTTACTCTGTCAGAGATTCTGTATGTTGATAAATCAATTCATAGTTTTTGAAATGTTGTGCTTGATATTTCTAGCATCAATCCAATGCTAAATAGGCCGACTTTATTACACAGAGAGTTAAATCTGTTCGAAAATTCAAGAATATGCATTCAATTCATATCACTTTGAGGGACGTTTACCTTCCTGAATGGATCAAATTTCAACTATTCTTTTGTCGGTATATCATGTTTATTGTTAGAGATAATAAGATTGACATGGACATAATTGAAGATGATATATATTTTATTATTTTTGTTGTTCAAATAACGTTCGATGATGTCAGTGTATTAAGAATGTACCAACCAAATATCAATGGCTGATTTCTTCCCATTTCCTGAATATATACGTCGTTAAATAATTGAGATAATCTAAACAACGATTAAACATAATGGGTTGATCTTATAAATGTACAAACCGAAATTTATAAATCATAAAATGATGATAGAAAAGATGAGTGTTTAGTACAGTAAACGATTTCTAATTTTCAGTCAATGAGGGACAAGATTGTGAACAAACGAAAAATAGACATGGTTTGCCAAAAAAATGGTGTTTAAATGCATAAACCCATTAATTTTACTCAAAAACATGAAAATATAGATTTTAGTTCATTTTCGCAGTAATTAACTCTTCATAAGCTTTTTCAATGCTTTTCAGCTTTATGTACTTTGAGTTATAGATGAACGATTAATTTTTATAATTGTCTAAAATCACGTCGATCGGCAGTGAAACGCTGATTCTATGCCCAGAAACAACATATATAAGATACTGCTTAACTTCTTTCTTTTTTAATACTATAATTATATAATTTACGATTTCATCAGTTAGTCCGCGCATGTTAAATGATGTAAAAACGAAAATAATGAAATAGTACTCCTAGTCAAAATTCAAGGAAAATATTTTTTGGCTGAAATATATACAGAGATTACTGTACAGGTATAATAGGTGAGAAGTAAAACAATGTTTCATCTACTAATTACTCAATCTGATAGTCAGAAAAAGATCATTTTTACATAAAATTAGCATATATACTTCATGACCGATCGCATAATTTCGTACAGTTCAAATTTCTACCATTCGAATACAAAAACTCTGAATTACTATTTAACTTTTTAGAAAATTGAATTTAGCAGTCATACAGTGATGATATAATGAAAATGATCATAGATCAAAAAGTCGGTTTTCTAAACGACAACTGAGAGTCAATTATTCTGTCCATTAAGGTCAGAATTTAAGGAAGAAAATTTGATATCCAAAATAAGTTACCTTGAACGTGTATTTACGAAAATGCCTACTGATATTGGATATTAGTTTTGTTTCTGTTATGAATATAAATGTATATTTGCAGAATTTGTCTGTTATCTAAATCAAGCGCGGATTATAGTTATTCATTTAATTTATTATCATTGTGGATTTTCTGAATACAGTCAACCCTTTCTAATATTCACTAAAAACAATTATCTTTGAATTTTTACCAGGATTAATGTTTCTGAATATTTCGGGTTTTTCGTTTTCATGTCACATGCCATGCGCAGAAAAAACGATGATACCAATAAAAAATATTGGCCGAGGAATCCAAGAAATGAAAAAATTATCTAGTATGTAAAATGTGTGGTTTCTGGATATGAAATCGTAGATTCAGCGACGATGGATGAGATTTTAGACTATAAAAAACTTAATTGTTTACTTACAATCCACAGTATCTTAAATTTAACATGTTCACCTGCAAAAGCTGTATGATACGTTTATTAACGTGGAAATGGAACTGAACTCTATGTTATCATACAAATATAAACAACAAATTACTGGTTTTGACTGCATTTGACCACAAAAATATTGTTAACCCGGTCTATTCTTCCCTTTTTTCGATATCTTGTCCGAAAAATAGCTGAAATTTATAAAGGGTTTACTGTATAATACTCTGATATTCAGGTTCTAAAAATCATCCTCAACATTCTGAAATGATTATATATCTAGATAATTCATTGGACTCAAATATACCTGGTTATGCTTTAAAAAATAGATTTTTTGCATTGATAAATGGATTTTATAATTGATGAAGTATGTTTTAATAAATATATCGTTTATGAAACAAATAAAATTCGAAACTCGTCATAAAAACAATCGCCAAAGTTCTTCTAATAGTCATTAAATCAACATTTAAATTATTCAAAATAGTAATGTTTCCTTTATTTATACATTTAAAAGATATAAATGTTATTCTGAATAATTTATTTATCAATGCAAAAAATCCATTTTTATAAGCCAAACCTGATAATACCCAAGAAATAATATATGCACCAAAATAACAACCATAATTGTATTTAAAACTACTAATTTTTCAGCAGTTGAATTAATAAATACCTAGCCGTGTATTACGCAATACGTTGGTAACACAAAACATACAGTACCCGAACAGAACACAAATTTATTTTACACATTATTTATTTCAAAAAATTAAAAAAAGGTTTATTTGAAAACTGAAAAATTTGTACAAATATTCGATCATTTTTTCAAACCTTCAGACGTACCTACTGTGATTTTAGGCCTTAAAAACCAACAGAGTAAACCGCAAAATCTTTAATATTAAAACAATTATGATACGAAAGATGTTTATCTGCAGAATCTTTTATCCTTCGATAATCTACCCATCCTAATACATAAAGAATATTTGATTTAACAAACCTATCCAAAGGGGTACCAATTTATCGTAAAAATGTTCATAAAACGTGACATAGATCACATATCTATGTAAAAAGCTGATTCAATTATTTCAGTTACATAATTTGTTGTTAAAACTAACAAAATACCATAAAATATGTTTGATTTATAATATTCAACCATTTTTTTGTTGTCATAAATGAATTAATTGTGTATAAATATTATTAATACAATAATATCTAACATGCGCAAAATCTTAATTATTTAAAGGTTCTTAAATCTAGGATCTACGAAAAAATCTAGATTCTAGAGATTGACCGATTTCACGCATTCTACAAGATTTTTATCCACTTAAAATCATGCAACTTATTTAAATTGAACGGATTTTATTTCTTACAACAATGATTAAAATATGTTTAACATTTGGAATAAAAAAAACCAATCAAAACTAAAAGTGAATTCATAAAGAATTTCCGATCTTGTCCGATAATTGAAAAATGTTAACTTTCGAATCCGTCACGGAACTAGATTTTATTATTCTAGATGTATATTTATTGAGGTTAGTGTAAATTCATATCATCGTGAGGGTATTTCAACAACATATCCTTGATCAAATCAGTATGTAACCTATACATCTACACGATAGGATAACAGAAGATGTGATAAAACTTCGGATACTACAACTTACAAACTAGTTGTACAAATCGAATACCACAATCAAGCACAAGTTAATATTTTATCATTTTAGAGTTCTTTAAATTTGCTGTATTCGAGCCAAAGAAAGGATAATATTTAAATCTATTTATGTTTTTGTTTTTCATTCTATTTTTTCACGATTTAACGATTCTTGGCGAGTCTAGAGGACGTCTGATATCACATGATGAACAACTGGTGAAAACAGTCAAGCATCAGCAGGAGTTTGATGGGGAAATTATTGATACCTTTGTGGTAATGTGATATATAAATAAAGTACAGAATAAAGGATATTGAAGGCCATTCGTTTATGGATACGTGTGCAGATCAACAAAATAATCTAGTCTACGTATTTACACACCAATCGCTTTCTGTAAAGAGCGATCATTTGATATTTTATTTGATTGAACTTGAGACGAATAACATTTATCAATATAAGTACGAGATAGAGAACGCGGGCGTTCTCGAATATTTAACCTGTACATCCGAAATTTTATTAATTACCCTTGAGGACCAACCTGGGATCTGGGTACTATCTCACAGAAATAACATGACATTTCATGACGGTGTTGGAATTATCACTGATATATTTACCAGTAAATACAATCCGACACATATCGCGATCGTAACCGACTATCATAAGGTAAGCGAGGTTTAATTATCAGCTTTATTATATGGATATAAAAGACTGGAAATGGCAACTTATATCCATAAATTCTGTAGAAGGACATTGGTATGAGGTACATTAATATAGGATCCAGACGGGATTGTGTTTTCTTCGTACATAATCTGATTTACAGATAATGAAACTGGGCATGTTTCTTTAAAATTCTTTAATTCGCAGTCGAAAGAGGTGGTAAATATTTTTGATAATGTTATCAAATTTAGTTCATCGAATAATCTAATTTGGGTACTTGTTAAGGTTTGAGAGATTATGAATAGGCAAATCGATTAAATAAGTTAAAATTTTTCGGTGATGAACACTATCGAGAAGCCACGTTCAAAGATATCCAGGTAAGAGGTTCCCAACATCAGATTGAGGACATTATAAATGTCGTGTCAGATAATAAAATCATCTACGTTGTCGTGAAGGATGTAACGAACACAGTATCTCTGTTTCAGGCGGAAACAACCGATTTCAATTTTCGAAAAATACCAGGTTTGGCGATAGGTGTCGAGGGAAAAGGCGTTATTGGTTTACATTTCTATTATCACAGAATACCATATTCAATTGATTCAAAATTTACCTGGGATAGTTTTTCTATCACAGTCTATAGATTTGGATGGAAAAACTGAGAAATTCTCAGCGATGTCATTGAATCACGCCAACTCCTTTATACCTCTTCACTATAAAGCAAACGATCATGATTATGAATGGGTATGTTATTCATTAAATTAAGGAACGTTTTAAAATTTTCATACCACCAAAAATACATTCCATGGAAACGAAAATAAAGACGGCAAATAATAACCTGTTACTGATGCTCTCGTGGTGTAATAACTAGTATAATATAGGTGATTTAATCATTAACGAAGTCGAAGAAACGTCTGGAATAATGATATCCAGGGACGGTGGCCATAGTTGGGCTGAGGTAAAGTCCTTTGTTCATTCAGACATCATATGATTTCACTGAAATATTCTTTATTAATGATGGAGAAATTTTGATAGGGGCTTCTCACCAACTATTGTCTCCTATTTTTTAATTTAGTTTCAGTCTTGATAACGACAATACGTGGTACAATTTAACAGTTGATCTTACTGATTATCATACAACATATTTACAAACTGGTCAGAAATCGGCCAAATACAAATTTATGGCCATTATATATTCAGGCGAACAAGATGTATTTGAAATAATGATGGTCGATTTTTCGAAAATTTTTCGTTTGATTTAAATTATGTCTAGAACAAAAATGCCAACCAAAAGAAGATTATAAAATATTTAATTCAGGACAGAATTGGTTTAAATCATGTTTTCATGGACCAAATGGAGTTATTTACGAGAAAATATCATCCACAATCTGTGAGAGTATCATTTCAGAACTTCCTAAAATACAACCTAAACAATGTTTTTGTACTCCAGAAGACTATAAATGGTAATTTTAACAACATAATTTTAAAATCCTGCTGATAATCAGAGGCCGAAGAGTAATTTTTACACGAGACTTCTTCAATAGTTTAATAAAAGTACTAAATAACGTAATAAATTGCGAGTCCTCCATAAATTGAATGATCAAAAGATATTATCCGAAATAACACGATTTTACGCGAAATATATACAATTTAAAATTTGTTCGAATAGTTTATTTTATAACTTTTCAATTAATATCTGACAAAATCGGGTTATTTCAAAAAATTTGATTTTTGAATTAATTTAACTGTGTAACCAACATTTTTTCAAAAATCCAGTTTTAACACATGAAAAAACATCCATTAATAGCGAATTAAACCAATTTACAATCTTTGTTGTTCTCAAGCTGTTTAAGATGCTTAATTAAGTTATTTTTTACCATGGATTTCATGTAAATGTTAAAATATTTTACAAACCCATATTTTGTTTCACCATTTTTCCTCAAAAATGGCTGACTTTCTGCTGATGACATTCAAAGATTCCGACCATTAATTTATTACAAAAGTATATTTCAGAAAGATTTTTTGTTGTTAGCCAAAGTAGAGCTCAGTAAATTGCAGCACATATTCCACTCTTGAAAATGAATGAGTATTCTCATAACCATAAAATGTACAATCTATATAAATATCTACTTATGTTTAAATACAACATCGAAACCTTTGAGTATCTATCATCAGAAAGTCGCTTATTTTGACTGCGAATGGTGTGTATCGCAGTTAAAATATGACACAAAATTTTATAGAGTTTGCGCGGTTAACAAATTATATTTCTTTGAAACATCACTCAAAATTTATGAAGGCTGACAATTCAAAAATTGATTCAAAGATCAACCAAACAGAATCGTTCCTCAATATACTCTTCTATCTGAAAAAACAGTTTTTAACTACAAAATTGTTTTCAAAAATTTCTAAATTATGCACTGTGCCTAACAAATATACTCATTTGTAAAGCAGAGCCTAATATTTTTCATTATTTGTATAGAATAAATAATCAAGTAAATTTCAGCGAACACATAGATATAGACTATCACCCTTATCAAAACCACAATAATACTAAAAAATTGCCTTTCCCAATAATCAGTTTATTTGTTTTTATATGATAATTAGCAAGTAGTTTATTCTCTCAGTTTATTATTTCTCAATGTGCTTTTAATCGACAAATAGATCACTCAATATTTCGATTTAGTCATGTAAAATTTGAAAATATTTAACTAAATTCAGTCCATTTGGATCTCATTTTTTCAAAGGAAAATGTTATATACCAACAGACAAATCAGTCTCTAAACATTATTATAACTGCGAGAACCCTTCTGATTTTGTTATATCAACAACCAAGTAATATTAATCATGTTTAGTCCTAAAAAATTCGAAGATAGTATCTGCATTGAAGATCCAGAAAAAATTGAAGAACTTCAAATTTGCCGATATCGAAGTATACGAACTTTTTATCCATTAGAAGAGCACCCCACAATTACTATTTATAGTCAAAGAAAATTAGTTTTCATTGATCTAATGGATGAAAAGTTGGTCCCAACAATATTTCCAACAGAGTTGCAAATCGATGATAAAATCCTTAACTTTAAACACGACAAACTCAAAAAATGCATTTATTTCCATGTATCGGCTGGAATAACACTAAAATGTTATGGAACTAAAAAAGATCTCAAAAAACCTGCCACTCTGATGATACAACACCACAGAATAGTAGGCATGGACCTTGATCCATCAAATCATTATTTATACTATTATGATAAACATGAAATTACGGTCACCGATTTGAATACATTTGTCAAGAGAACTATTTATCAAACCGAGGATATCATTCAGTTTTTCAAAGTTGATTGGATGAAAAAGTATCACATTTCAAAATTTAGACATATTTACATATCTTGCGTTCTTCCAAATACATCTGCTGAGATACGAATCTTGACTATATCAGGTGATTTATATGATTTGGTTTCTGTTCCAGATTTAGTGGATGAACTCTTTTATGACATGTATTCGATCGATATTTATACTCATGATGGTGTTTATCGGTATGACACCGAAACACAGAGACTAGATAAAGTAAATGGGATATATATAATTAGATCCAGAATGCAGCATTCGACCTGAAATATCTTCGGGTATATTCAAGCAATCACTTCATCACATCTTATGGTGTCAGATATCTATATTATTTCGCCTTTTTGAAAAATATAAGGCTGGCTGATATGGACATGGGCTTAGATTATCGTAAGTAAATTTCTTATATTTCTGAAGTAATTTTTAATATAGGCCCATAGCATAATTTAAATCTCGTGATTATATCACGGGGGTGTGATAGATAGAATTGAACGTAAAACTAATACAAAATATTAACATTCACGCATGATCAAAACTTAAACACCCAAAAGAAATATTTATTAATTATCTTTAATTTATTAATTTGTGCACAGCTGACATTCCCACTTTAATTTTTGTCGTACGAAAAGCAGAAATCATGATTATTCTCAATTTTTTCAATATTGTAGGAGAATCTACTGATAAAACAAAATATTTCAATTCCGATTTTGTGATAAATCCTAAATAATTTAAAAAAACTAATAGCCATACAATCGAAATGAGGAAATTAAATAAATCGATGTTAAAAATAACCAAAGTAGATTACAATCGCTATTCGACTGAGTTCGTTTTCTTAGATTTAAATCGAAAAAAAATCTATATGAGACGAAGAATAAGTCCATGGAATGTAAGAAACGTTATTAATGAAAAAAAGGGGTCATAATGGTTAAAAATCCATTCGTAACATCGTGTAGGAATGTAGGCATCATTTGTGTATTTTGTAATTCAAGAATGTCATTTATATCGGAAAGACATTCTAACTATGACCTCATTTTTAATAATACTCTAAATTGCGTGGATGACCTCTGACCAGCATTTACTATAAACCATAAAGTTACCCAAACCTTAACAGGTTTGAACCGCTTATTTGCTTTTACTCTTTTTGAGATATAGATACTTTTAGATATATTTACTCAAAAACTCGATTTATACAACAATCAACATCTGTATGTTTTTTGGAACGTTTGAACTATACAGATGAAATTATCTCAAATATTTCTGTTGATTTTTGTTATTCTACTGGATGAATCACGAACTTAACCGACAAACCATTTAAGTCTTGCTGGTATTTTGTATGCCACCCATTAGAATTCTAATGCCTAACTGCTCATAAACATACTAATGAAAAAAATTTTGAATAATTCTCAGTTTTATGATCAAATTATATTATCTGTTCATTAACCTCAACCCGCATAATTTAATCATGACGAAAAATAATTTTGAATGCCAGTATATAATTATTTTTTGATTATTTTACCTGTAAATTATATTAAACAGCCTTTAAAATTGTAGCAAGCGCAAACTCTAAGATGTTTTTTCATCTTGCTGTTTCACAGTTTTCATAGTAGCCTAGGATTTTTGTTTAAAATGTAATTTTTTATTACAATACACTGTTTTTTTAATTTTTGTCAAATAATACCACATTGTTTCATATCGTCGTTTTTTGACAACAGTCATGGAGGTGCACAAACCTGCACCGGTGTATTACTGCACTTACGTTACGTCGACCGCTTTTGCGAAGTTATTCACGGTCGACAGGGTCACACTCTGCGTAGGCATCCATCTGCGAATAGATTAGTGTCGGGCAGGACTCACACCATATAAACATTCACCACCACCACTCTGCCCACTAGAGCTGTGATACCAAAGCGGTATTCGTTCGCTAGGAAAAAATTTCATCCTTCTTTTCGGTGCAGCAACGCCTATGGATCCGTTTGCCATAGCAGTCTACATGTAAATTGAAGCGTTCTGACATACATTCCTATTTATATGCCGGAAGTACTGGAGAAAATCTGCATTCTGTTTTTTTTGCTCTCAGCTGGAGGTATTTAAACCTGCACCGGTACATTTCTGCACGGACTTTACGTCGACCGCGAGTGCGACGGTGTCCACGTACGGTAGGGTCGTACTCCGGCTAGGCACCTTTCTGCAAGCAGTTAAGGTAGTGCAGGACTCACACCTGCTAAACACTCACCCCCATCCTCAGCCCACTAGGGCTACGCTACCA